>VUQG01020052.1:0-17109 GCA_015106755.1 Etia nguti
CACACAAGAGCTTCTGTGTGACAGCACCATGCCAAGGACATCCACCCATGACTGAAAACTTTCTAAAGCATTCACACTCACGTGCACACCCGCGCACACAAACACACATACACACACAATGAGGAGACCTGCCCATATTTAGAGGATGGGACCTCTCGCTGCTACAGAAACTATGTTCGTATTGCTTCAAAGAGGGAGAGAAAAAACCTCTGTACTGTATATCAGCCATGCTTTCCAAGCTGATCGCCCACTGTGACATTTTGGCAATAAAGAAATGATACATGAGAACACATAATCCTCCACTCTTCTTCTTCTTAAAAAAAAAGTGAGAATATACACAAGAAGACAAGATGATATAATGGCTTTTTGGGATGAAAGGGCAGTTTCCTGCATGGATACCAGTGTGAACGCAGGTGGGACGGTGATTATGATGATGATGACGATGATGGTGGTCCCTCCTCGCTCTGTGGAGAGTCAGACTGGTATCCATGCTGTTTTTCAGACTTGTCATCTTCTATTTACACAAAGTGGGGTTGAGAATCGCATAGTCAAGAATGCACGCATAAATATTGCCTGTTTCTAGCATGCTGGAAAGCAGCTAGGGTTTGGTCCTTACTGTAAAGCCCTGAGTCTGATTCCAAAATGTCTTCCATAAAGATTCCTGCTTTGCATATGCCTTTAATGGTTGTGTTGATGCATATGATACTAGTATGTTTAGATGTTTTTATCTGTGTTGAATGAGTGTGCTAATCTACTGATATCATCAGGGAGTGCTCTAAGATCCATCGTATTTAATATGTTGATGTTACCATCGGTTTTGACATGCTAACTGGGATATATGCTCACAGACTGTGGCTCTACACTTAATGGAAGAGATGTGCCTTGCTTAAACAGATGATCACAAAAGTGCTACATATATACGGTCAAGTCTTAATCTCCGATCCCGGCACTTTGTGCCAGGTTGGCACATCTGCTACCACTCAGCATAGAGCGAGAGGAGTGTGTATGTTTATTCTATGCGCTTGTGTGGATACACTGTCCAAGATAATTAGAGTGTGTTTTAGTGCATATGTGAGTGAGCATTCTGCCATGAGGACTGCTGGATTGTATCTGGAGTCCCTGCCAGTAGTTAAACTCATGCTCTACAGATGACTGTTCCTAACTTTGGCACAAAGATACTTACTTCCTGCACTGACAGCATATGCTGGCTGCAACAACAGCATAAAAGAATAATGCCAATTACCTGATAACAGAAACTGGTTAAGTCACTGCAACAAAAAAAAAAAAAAAAGTCCTGGGTTGATTATCATCCACAGTGAGCCAAAGTGCTCCAAGAAGCCCGAGCTAAGCATATGTAGCTGATAAGGAAGACCCAGCCAGTTCTGATTACCCTTCTTTCCCTCTGAATATCTTCTCAGGAAAGCTCTTCAAAGATAAAAACTTGTCTAAAGGATTCATATATAAAACCAGAATAACAAATAAAAAACAAAATATAATGGTATATAGATATGTATGGACTTATTCATAAACTGAAAAAAGGAAAAAAAAAAAAAAGAATGAAAACAATATTTAAAAATAACAACAAAAGAGTTGCATACTCAATTTGGCTTTGCCCTGTACTCTTGCTTTTCGTTTGACAAATGTGCTTGTTGTAATCAATCAAAGTCAACTGCTTAGTTCTGGTGTCTAGTTTGGAGGCTCCCCTGTTTAGATATAAACAACAATAATAATGGGGGTTAGGGGGGAGAAAACAACAAACATTTAGCTTTCTCAAAGAGGTTATGTTCTTTTTGTCACGTTAACTTCTCTCTTGGCCGTGCCAGGAGTTCATCTGGTTTACCGTCATCTCTCCCTTGACCTCTCATTTTTTCTGCATTTCACTTGTCATGGACCGTGTGGCCTGAGTTAGAAATGTCTATACGCTTAAGGCTCTGCTGTGCTCAGTTGAGGAGGACACAATGATGTGCAGTCAGGAGAGAGAGGGAGAAGGGAAGGCCAGCATTTTCTTGAGGTGAGTGAATAAGGTTGTGCTATATATGTGTATGTTTACTTATATGCTTGTATGTGTGTGTGTGTGTCTGTGTATATGTGTGTGTGATGAATCTGTGTGTCTATGTATGAAATGCTCTTTTCACTGCGCCCTCCGAGCAAGGCCTTTTCTCGACCCATCTATGCAAGTTAAAACACCCAGGACTCCCCGTCACTGTCCGAGCCCCTGTCTCGATCTTCGTCTCCCACATCGTCGTCGTCGTCTTCGTCCTCCTCTTCCGGTGATGGCTCGCTGCCGTTTTCGGTGGCCCAGCTGTCGTCCTCATCCTCAGCCTCCTGCTTTAGAACCAGGGCTGGAGGTGCAGGTGGTGGCGGGGGCGGTGGTGGAGGCGGCGGGCTCTCGTTGCTCTCTGTTTGGTCGTCGAAGGCCTCCGGATTCTCGAGCATTTCCCTGATCAAAGGAGGCATCGGCCCTGGGATCTCCATCTTCAGAGTGATAGCTCTCTCTGCACCTGAAAACAGAAAGCAAGGAGTTGATGGATAGTTTATATAATTACCACTCAAAATACATGGACACGTTATAAAGAACAATACAAAGAGTGAAGCTGAACTAGCAGAGTGTCCTGTAAAAGATGTACCTTAGGAAAGTGTTCAGAGTTCAATTTTAGAAAGCACTCTCTCCATTCTTACCCTTCGTACTGATGCCCCTGAGGTCAGTGATCTTCATCAGCATGCGTGGGAACATGTGGGGTTTGTTGGGGCGGCGACGACGGGCATAGATCTTCAAAGCCTCAAGTAGAGGCTCCTGTAGCTTATCCACTTTCTGGGGCTCTTCTAAATCCATGCGGTCTAGTGAAAAAAAAGCAGCAAACATATGTTCTCTTTAAATCTTTTTTTTTTTTTAAATGGCACAGTTTTAAATGATCTCTTACATACAAAATCAAATATGTTTAATTTTTATTTCGTTAACGTCCTTTCCTCTTTATAAATGACCAATCAAGAGTAGGTGCATGCTGCAGTACCTCCACAGATGAGACAGATGGCGCTGAGGAGGCCGGTTTCTGTATCATCCATCTCCAGGGGTAGAAGTTGGCCTGCAAAGGCAAAAACCAGGTCTGTAAGCGGTCCAAAGCCCGCATTGTGCATCTGAGTCCGGTTCAGAGTCAGGCCATCTGAGAACGTCATAGTGTCCTGTTCTGGAGTGTAGCGTGTGCAGATTCTCAGCATCTGAAAAGCAAAACAAGGTGTAAAACCTTTTGAGCATTGAAAAATTTAAATAGAATATGAAGTCATTTAATATGACTTCTTACAACCGTAAAAATACCTGCAGTAGCTAAAAATGATAGCCAACTGCTCCAGAGGCAGTCTATTTGTGTATATTTATATGATAGATTTTGCATTTTCTGGGCAAACTTGAATGCACTACCACTTCTGACCACCGGATGGAAGTATACCCATTTCTCAGCATAAGCTTTGACAGAATCATTTATTTACAAACGTGAGTGAAGAGGACAGAAGGGAAAACAAAAGCTCCTCACCAGTATGTCCAGGCAGGCGGATTTAAGCAGAGTGATTTGGTCAGCGATGGTGAGGCTGGTGAAACCTGGCAGCCGCTTGGCAAATTCTACTATCTTGATGATGCATTTGGTGGAGAGCTCACTAAACTTGTCCCATAGCCCTAGATCAAGCTGGACTCGATGGTCCGAGCTGGAGTTCTGAAAAAACAAAAAACCCCACAGTTCAGCATGTCATACAAGAGGAGGTGTGCAACCACGTTTGTATCAAAGGCAAGATTCACCAAGCCTCGCAACACATTTACATTTTACATCAATCAACTGTGGGGAAAGAATTCCATTTACATGTTGCATCAATCATTCCGAGGCCACACAGATGGCTTAATGGGGAACTGCATTAGTTAAGCCACCACTATGTTGGGAAAGTTACTGCGAATTTTCATAAGCATGCAATCTGGGAGCGTTCGCTGCTGACGTAGCTGAGAGAAAGTTTCCAAATGCAGCAGTGAAAGATAGGGGTTTATGTGCATGACTTACGGTGGTGTATTTGCCCAGTTGGCAAAGTGATGGGAAAGTTTCTTGGTGAGCTTTGCTGACTTTATTGACTAGCTCCTCTAGCTCTCCGCTTAGCTCATAGCTCTCCGGAAGAACAACCTCCTCCTTCACATCTTTCTTCTTCTTGTTTCTGTCATTGCGCACCGCTACGTAAAGGGGAGAAAAATAAACAGTGGTTCGGAGACATATTCGTCACTACCTTGTACAAAATCAGTTCCACATACAATGTTAAAGCTCATACAGCGAGTTAATTTAATCTATCTGTAATGACATTTGAAAACAAACTCAGCATTTATGTTCAGTGTCTTTCACCGCTGCCAA
Source organism: Etia nguti (assembly GCA_015106755.1). Taxonomy (NCBI): domain Eukaryota; kingdom Metazoa; phylum Chordata; class Actinopteri; order Cichliformes; family Cichlidae; genus Etia; species Etia nguti. Next base: position 4,380 of record VUQG01020052.1, read on the forward strand.
GGAGATGTTACACGCTAGTGGAAACCAGAACCTCTCTGCTCTTAACAGCATTAACATATTTCCTTGAGGCCCGGCACGGACACTGGCTATCTCCTTCTTATCACTCGCTGGCTTCCTTGTCCATCTCTCTATCCACTTGACCGGTGCACATAAGCCAGTCCGCTCTCTCCCTCTCTCTGCCTCTTCTCCCACCACCTCCTCCTCCTCCCATACTTTCCTTCCTCTCAGGATATCCAGTAATAGCAGAGGCACAATGTGATCCCGGTCTTAACACACATCCCACACAAACATTACACCCACATACATGTCCCCCGGGCTTCATGAAGGGCAAGAAACTGCCACTTACACACAGCTGGCTACACAGAAGGTTGAAATAAAAAGCCCCCCCTCAACAAACTGGTGTTTCTGATTGCGCAAATGGCGTGAATCCTGTTCTCATTATGTTGGTCAAAACTCCCAAATCTTGTTTTCTCCCGTGTTGTCTTTATGAATGAAAGCAGTGTCTGTGTGCTGGCCAGAGGGGCGAGGTTTTGTGGTGAAACAGGAAATCAGATTCATTTTGTAAAGGAATTAGTCATATGATTGGTACAGTGCCCAGCCTCGCCCTGATCACCACCCCTGGTAGGCTCATCGTCTGCTTCTGTCTTTGCTGCCTAGTTTCTCAGTCTCTCTGTGGAAGTGAGAGAGTGACCCTGTTTTCTCTCTATAACTTCAACTCTGGGGGACTCACCTTCCTTGGACATGCCGACCTCGAAGCACTTCTGCAGCCTGCAGTACTGGCAACGGTTGCGTGTGACCTTGTTAATCTGACAGTTTTTGTCTCGGTGGCAAGTGTACACCATGTTCTTCTGGATACTGCGACGGAAGAAACCCTGGAACATCAGGAAGCAAGACACAAAAGGGAAGAGGGCAAGGGAGAATGTCCAATACAGTTATCATTATAAAGGCTGTGACATATCACTGTATCTCTTTCAGCCCGCCCTTTGTCCATCCCCCTTTTGCAACACAGAGATTAAAAAATGTTTTATTTCAGAAAACCCAGTGTTCAAAAGATTGGTTCTTCTCACCTTGCAGCCTTCACATGAGCTGACCCCGTAGTGGTACCCGGAGGACTTGTCCTGGCACACAAAGCAGGGCTTGTAGACTCGAGGTGGGGGAGGTGGAGACGGAGAACTGGGTACCATCTCCTCTGAGCTGTTGCTCTGGGTCTCCACCGCTGTGAACATGGAAAGAAAAGACAGTGGAGCACATGATCAGTTATTTTCTTACTAGTCATTATCTTACAGCTATTACTCACTCTGCACATGCCACATGTGCAGTTGTGAATACATGTAGCAGATGTGGACAGATAACCACACTAAGAAATGGCACGACAGATATGACAGAGGTTCCAGCAAGAGATACTGATTAACAGTCATGCTCGCTTGGTACACATTTTGCCTGGTCGTGGAGTGAGACACATTTAAGTCTCAAGAGATAAATAACATATGAACTATCAAGGAAGTGTTTCTATTTCCTGGTACCAATTATCACTAAGGGGCCAAACTCAGGGGCCCTTCGGGGATATTGCATAGAACACATTGTCATATTGTCTTCACATAGAACCCTGTGGTCTGTGTGAAGACAATAAATAAGAGAAGAAGGGCTCTTTGACAGCTGTGGGAAAACTGTTTTTTACATCACTAAGATGTAACTGACAGTGTCTGACAGGTTCTTTGATAAGGGCAGGTAACAGAGCGAGCTAATGAATTGAGAAAAGTCAAGAGTCAAAGCTGGCTTTTCCTCATTCCACTCACTGACAACAGCTCATGTGAATATCTTGCATGCACAGCATAGGCACATGACAAACGCACAGACACGCAAAGCTGCTGCAGAGCCCTGATTCTATGTCTCATAAACTGGGACACAGCTGTGACATCAGTGCTTACTCGAGTCACATACTTGATATGGTACATTACACTTCATTATATTCCAAAGTGGACCCCATATAAGCTCTTTTGGAAAGTTCAAGTGTGCAGGGTATGGATTCCATACTTCCCCTGAGAAATATAAGATGCTAACCACACGTGCTAGCCTGCACAAAGTCACAGACACACATACACACCCACCCCCAACCCCAATGCACACACAAGCACACACAGACTAACACTTGCACACAAACACTTTCACCCTTGGTCACCCTCTAACTTCAACCCCCTACTCTGCATCCCACCACCACCCCCTGACACACAAACCCTATTTTTCTCTTGTTTCCTGGCCCTAAATTCCTCAGTGTAGCCCTGCCAGGTTTTAACAGCGGACTAGGCTCGTAAGTTGGCTTATAAAGACAGTCCCATGGCTGGACTGGAGGCCCCAGCCCGGCTGGCCTGCACTTTATTGGGACTCGGTCACCTTGGGCAGCTATTCACACCACCAGCTGTAGCTCACAGCCCGTAAAAAGAGAGAGAGAGAGAGAAAAAAAGCCAATCATAAAATAAAAAACAGGGAGGCTCTAAAATTCTAACTTTTACTGCCCCCACCTCTCCCCAGCACCTTCAATGGAAAGCACAGAGGACTTGCCTAAACTTAACCTACAACCCCCCACCCGACTTGCTCCCCCCCTCACACCCAAAGCAGAATCAAAAACCACCAGCATGGCTTTTTTTACTAGAGAGAGGAGACTTCAAAAAGGAGAGAAAAAAAGAGGGCGTAAAAAGAGGAATTTGATATAAAACAGAGAAAGGGGAAGAGGAGAGGAGGGAGAGGGGGAGGACAAAGTTGCTCCTGAGGGCAAGTCTTGTTCAAGACCAAGTTGACGATTACTACTACTTCTGCTGTAGCTGCTCTGACTGGCCTGCAACTATCTCATTAATGATAGTAACAGAAATATGTCAGACATTTTTTATTTGTTGCCTGCTGCCTAAACATCTGTTTTTCATATGCATTTTTATATGCGACTCTTCAGAAATCCACAGTCCTCCTTTGAAAACCTCACTTTGCTGGAGTCAAAGATGTTTTCCATTAGTTTTTAGACCAATCCCAAAGCCAAATGCACAAATCAATCTAAAATCCGAAGTTTACGCCCCCTGAATGTTTCTACAGCAAGTCTCATATCTCCTTGGCCAGAATGTAACAAAACGGCAGGGTCAGTGGGAGAACAAAAACCCTCTGAACGCGCCATGAACCACTGTTTATGCAATAATAACAGCAGCAAACGAGGCTCCAGACCGAGCGCTGACAACCCCTTAGAAAAGGACAAACCATATGTGGCGTCAAGTAACGAATACTGACTGACACCATCTAAATGGATAAAGAAAGCAGGGCAAAGAGAGAAAGTCCATCTTGGAGAAAACCCGGGCAGCGGCGACAGAGAAAATACATCAGGCTCTGTCAACACGTTGAACCTGGTTCCTGCCAGAGAACATGACTCCTGAATCCGCCTCCAAGACTTTGCCTCATTCAGCCTACTCCATCCAAATCCCCTGCACCACTTACCCCAGGGCGCCACAGTCAGAGGGCCCATTCAGACAGCTACCCCGAGCCCCTTTTCTCAGTCTCTTCAACTCAGCTCATCACTGTTTAGAAAACAAAGCCCAGTGAAATGAGAGGCCCTCCTTATCAGCGCTTTGAGGCCTGGGGCACCATTTGCATGACAATCCGCTGTCTAAGGCCTGTGAGCTGATGACAGACAGATGAGAAGAGGAGTGAGGTAGGTGGGATGGCTGCTGCTGTTGGGGGAGGAGAAGAAGAAAAAGAAAGGCAAGTAGAAGGTATAGTTAAGTTATCAACAGTCACTGTTAGCTTCCTGCTAAGTATCAGTTTATTCTCTGATCCCACTCAGTGGCTACAAATTACAAACACACAGCAACATTACACTAAAATGCTTCAGCGTGAGTGGGATGAGCATTGCAGCATTCACCACAGCCTCGTTAGATGTGAAATATAACTGCACGAGACAGAAATAGCTGTTTAGCTGAAGGTGAATTCAACTAGGTCAATTACAGTGAATTCTAGGTCAAGTTAACCGGGCCAATCAAACTCCCTTTAGTATCAAGAGATCCAACAGAAGAGAAAATAAAGACAGAACAAGGAGAAATAGGAGGACTTCCTGGCAACACTGAGGCTGCCTGCTGTTCACTCAGCTGGAAAAAGGAGTGTTTCTAATGTATGTGAGCAAACGCATGACTATGCAGCTCCTGTTTTGAGTTGCAACATACTCCTTTTAACTGAGAAGCATATGACATTCTGGCACTGTAACAAGTATTCTTTCACAATAGGCTTGCAGATTTTGTCTACGTGACCTGTTGGAGTGATTGAATCTTCAGTGGGACACTGTTCCAAAAGTTCTGGCCTTGGCATGTGAGAGCAAACGCTTAGACGCTTTCTGTCTGGGCACAGTGCGCTCACAGTGCAATACATCTGTAGGATATGTGTAGGTGTTTATTTTTGTGCTTGTGCAGTGTTCACGTGCAACTCGAGCCAGCGGCTCTGCTCTGTCTCTACAGTGTATATTTCACTTGCAAATGCCAGGACTGTTTGTAACAGTGCACCACTGAGCTCCAGTGTTCCCCATTAAAACACCCCCTCCTCTATGTGTGCGACTCATTCTGTTGACGTTTTCCCTGTTAGTGCTAAACTGCAAGCACGGGCATGCGTGGCCTTTGTCTCCACCTCTATTTTCACTAAAGATCCTGCAAAGTTGTAGCTCTTGTCAAGACTTTGAGGCAGAGGGGGGGAGAGAGGGGCACACAGTAGGGATGAATGTGAAAAGAGGGTTGGGGTCTGGGCAGAGAGTAGTGGCAGAAGGACAGCAGATTGGGAGAGGATGGTGAACAGTGGGCTGGGAGAATTGCTGGCACACTAGGTGGGGCTTTCAAGGGTGCCTTTGGCCCTCTACACCATGGCAGAGGCTACAGCACTGTAGGGTACGACTGACTGACCATCAGCACACGAATAGATTTCGGTAAAGAAGTGAGCTTCATGAAAGAGGAAAAGAAAGTAGTACCACACCCTTGTCAGTGGTGCCAGCACATATCACTCTCCTTCTCTGTTTTGTTTTTGCCCATGTCTTCCTGCTATCACTCTTGAGGCTTCTGCTACAAGGTCCCACAGAACAGACCTGCTTCCTTCCTCTTTTCAGTACCAGTGTTTCCGGAGGATCTTCGTCACTGGCTTTTGTAGCCACTTCTCAGTATCCCTTACTGTTACACCTCCATACATGTGCTCTCATTTCCCACTGCTACTCTGTTTCACCTATATATAACCCATAGGAGTTACACAAGCACTCAAAATGGCACCGGGCTATAACAGAGAGAAACAAAGAAGTGGAGGGAAAAAAACACTGAGAAAAATGGGAGGAATTCCTGACTGTGTTGACAGGGGAGGGGGGTACTTTCATTAAAGGTGATGAGCAGTAGCAACACCTTTCAACAGCTGTCAGAAAGCTCATCACCTGGTCTCCCACAGACTGACACACTAACACGCCTGTAAAGAGGCACCACTATGCCGTCACTAGAAATTAGGTTTATAGGAAAAGAAGACGGCCAATCAGGAGATCGCTTGGGATGAGATTTGAAAATAGATGTTAAGAAACACAGTCCTTCAGGAATTTAACCCGTTGTCTGGGAACCAGAAGAAAGCAGTGAGACAAACACATTGATGAACACTTGTGACGCACGCATGCAATCTGACGCCAGACCAGTATGTTGAGTAAAAACATTTTCCCATTTGCTCATGGCTTCTGTGAGTACTAATGACAAAACTGTGGACTTTTGGAGAATGACACAATGTGACACATAAGCTGTTGCCAAGGCACATTTTTACCTTTTTTTTAACCCCATTTTTCCTTTAAAAAAAAAAAAAAAAGCAGGAAAGGCAGCAGGTGGGACAAGAATGTATCCTCGGGGCATGTTTTAAAAAGTGGAATTACCCTTGGAGTCTGGTGGTGCTCTCAAACACCTGGTCTTCTTTACAGCACCTCATAAAGGGCCTTTTGATATTTTCTTGATGGAGTCGGCCAAGCAAACATTTGGCAGCATGCACCCCCCTTTTCCTGCACCACACAGCCCTGTCAACAAACACACAAGCTGCCTTCAAACAGCCAAACTTGTCTGCTGAGCCGCCTGTCCCCAATGAACCCAGCAAATAGTTTCCTTCAAATGTCCTTGTACCAAACCAGTGCAAGAAGGTATATGGGTAGGAAAAAATGAAGAAAATATAACGTCAATAAAAATATTTCAGTCAGTCAATGGCCTTTTATGACCAGTGCTGGAAAAACCAGACAGTCAAGTGCAGATCTGTGGAAAAAATGCACCCCCTCATCCCTGCCGTGAGCTCCAGCTGACTCTTCATCTGCCCACCACAGAGGAGCACAGCTCACCTCCAGTGACTGAGGAGTGAACCCAAACCTGGCAACCCGGCACAGTGCTGGGCCATTGATCATGTCAAGAAGACAGGACAGTTCACAGACAGGCAAGGGAGCAGACAGAGAGCAGAAACAGGCGTGCAGGCGAGGTGAGGAGAGAGGAGAGGAGAAAACAGTCATCGAGGGAAACCCTGAGTCTTTGATCCTCGGGTTGTTTCTCGTCCTCCCAGACTTCCTCTCACCATCTGTAGCCCTGGCTCTCACCTGTCTGTCTTTGGCAAGGCCACTAGCGCTCGTTCAATTGCTATTGCTTCCTCCCCACAACAATAGAAACCTACAAAAGTAGAAGTAGCCCAGCCGTGGCTGCAGCCTTGCTCTGTCAGAGGAAGTGAGTGGAAAGGCGGATAATGTAAACAACAACAGTAGTATTCACTCCGGCACATTGGGGAAGCACCACACACCAAAGCATGCAAACGCAAACCTCCTATTGGAAGGAACAAGCACGCCCACGACTAGCAGCATACAGTTCATTTCCACTCAACATGTAAATGTCCACGCCAAAGAGTTTGCACACACTACACAAAGCGGTTTCTCTTGCCTTTTTACTTGACGCTACATAGGATGCAGATCACTTTAAAAAAAATAAATGAATAAAAATCATGCACCCAGCTTTTTAACATATTTCTGTTATGATTTTACTCTGCCAAACACGCATTTATCGCTGCATTTTCCTCTATACAGTCACTTTGAAGAAGTTTAGAAGGAAGAACTTAGAGAGACTAAGATCAAAACTGGCAGAGCAGTGACAAAATGACTGTGGCTTCCTGACTTCTGAGTGAGCAATCCATGTATAAGTAGTAACTTTTGGAGAATTAGCAGTCCCCTTCAACTGGCATAAAACCACAGAGTCCTGTAAGGTATAAAACCCACTCTGAGAAACTTCTGCTTTGAGTGTCTCAGTGAAGCAGTGATGCATATCAGAGCTTTTCACTTTTGCTTGGCAGCAAACCGCCAACAGGTTGCCCAACTCCGTTTGGGTGGAGGCGCTCAGATCACTGATGTGACAGCCAGATTTTGAGCCACACAGTGATTCATTTCCTTCCGTTACGGTCTCTAGAGGTGTCACAAAACAAAGTTCCACATAAGACTAATATATGAAGTATTAAAGGCACATTTTGACATTTTGACAATTACCATTGAGCGAACACATCACTGAGAACGCAAGCAATACCCAGTCAGTCAGTACCCTTAACAGCAGCTAACCTGAGTGGATCGAGCATTCCTAAACAGGTGATAAATCATCCCAAACAGCCCGTAATTCATTTGCTGGATTGTTTCCTGTCAAACTGGCTGTCCGTCTGTCTGTTTGGTTTTGTCTCTAGTGTTTTATGGTAAATGGGAGATGTTCTTACCGTGAGGCAGAGGTTTATAAATCCAGGCGTGATAACAGGCTACTGCCAGTACCCATTCACTCACAGGTCAAGCTATGGTGGAGACATGGACATATTATCTGCTACTGTGTAGCCACTGGAGAGCATGTGCTGCTTTTTTTGTGCTTGCGAGTGTCTCTCACGTGTCTAGGTGAGAATGCACTTCTTGTGTCAGATTCAGAGCAAAACATTGACTCTAAGGGCCCAGAGAAACAGTAAGTGTGTTAACATTACTTTAGTAACCTGGTAGTAGTTCTTTTTCTGGAGTAACCTGATTTTGAATGAACATAAATATTTAGGTACGTACATTATTGCAGGAGAAACCTTATTTTGCAGACACTAGTTTACACTTAAATGGATTAACAGGATTAACGGGTATATTACAAGTGTGCGTGGCAAAGAGGGAACAGGGAAACAGGAAATGCAGCACTGGGAAGGCAACACAGTGGGATGAAAGAAAAGATGAATGCTGAAACTGTTCTTTTATCCAAAGTATAAATATCCAAAATCTGCCTAAAAACAAAGCTACAATGAATACGTCAGAGCAGCTGAAAGGCAGATTATTCCTAATACTGAGAGACATGCACACAGCAAGAGGAGAAACTGACAGTATTAGTTAAAAAACACAACAGTAGGCTGGAGAGAAATCTGATTACTGACCAGCTGTATGTAAAGTTCTGATGATGTGAACACATTCTCCTGTTTCCTGGTTTAACCTGATTTCTTCCAATAACCTGGTTTCATGTGCACACGTAAAAAACGCGCACACACATGCACTCAAATAGACATCTGTTAAATTCTCCACTGGCATTGATCTTCTTCCTGTAGAAAGTCCCAAACTGTCAGCTAGGCTCACAATTACAGGCATGCCAGCTTATACACACACACGCACCCGCACACACACACACACGCACACACCTGTTCCTCTTCAGAGCAAAATACACACACAAGGAACACAAACAATACAAGCTAATGCAAGTGTACACAAATGAACTCATGCACCATTTCCAGAAGGATGGTCATATCAGTTGCACATATGCGCATTGGCAGAATTTGACTAATGTCAAAGGGAAAAACAACACCGATTTGCCTCCCTCCCCTCCCCTCGGTCCTCCCCTCCTTCCACCCACTCTAGGCCAAGTCCTCATCCATCTCTCTCCACCCCTGAGCCCAGATAATAGCTGTACTACACCAGCCGCTCACCACTCCCTGCCAAACGCTGTCGGCTGCGTAAACACAACCCATTCACACATACACAGGAGGAGGACAGTTGGGCTCGTCTGGGTTTCTAGACCCGACTTGGCTATACGAGGGCTCCACTTCTTCTAACGCCGAGCCCCTAGCAACACTCGAGCCAAGCCGTCAGTCAATAACACGCTGGTAACAGAACTGCTCGCTCCACAGCCAGCTCACACACAGCTCTGAGCTGACATGCACACTCTCCTATGCTATAAACAAACATGCTTGTGCAGTGGTACATCACATGCTCACCAGTGAAATAAACTCTTTCAGGTGCACGCACTAATACAGCACACACACGCACGCAAATATGCATAGTTTGCCAATTGCCCACGCCTTTGTGCAACGGAAAATGTGCCTGGCAGGCAAAGAGCTGTTCTCAGTAAACAGCTACAATAGCAGCAGCCAGACACGGGTGTTAGGGTGGGCAGCCACAATACTTCTGGGACCAGCAAACTATTGTGAAAGAACTCACAAAAGTCCAGATTTTATACTGATCTGGAGCTCACGCAAACTGCTGGCCCAGTTGCCTCATAACAGCCACGTTTATCATGCTGCGATCCACAAATCGTCAGCTGATCACGAATCCACATAAAATTTCAGAGTACTCGCTCTTGTGAAATACTGTTTAAACACGACGGACAGGAAAACAAAAACAGCCCTTTCAAGGATTCACATTCTGCCTACACAAGGCGGTTGACGAGTTTTATTTACAGTGGTGCGACTGACGCTGCTGAGGGGCTATAAACTGCTGTTAGAGCGGAGCCAGATTCCAGCACAGGCCTGAGGAATCCAGCTTGGCACACTGTCCGTCTCTGGTTTTGACACAGCAGTCTGGGTGCCCAACAGGAGCCAAGCAGACACGTAAACTTAAACCGTACATACATTGATCAGAGGAGTCCGCATACAGGCACCACACACACAAGCGTAGGTTAACACTCCCTGATTTATGCATAAGTGAAACCACGCATAGGAGGGGGCCCTGTGGAAAAAACTTGAAGCAACTGCTAGGATTGAATCTGTTTATTTATAGACAGCACTGCCTATTAATGGGCTCAGCTATTACTGCAGGGCTGAGAGAGATCTGTGAACAAGGTGGTGTGATATTGCAGCACAAGTAGGTCTGACACCAAAAATGGCTTCACACTATTGAAATTATTTCCACGTCGTAATATAACATTGAACAATAAACTATTGTAAGGTTAGAATGAACCAACAGGCCTGCGATTTTATTTAATAACTATCTTGGCTCTGATAATATGTATTATTTATTACAAAACAAGGAATACTGCAGCTGCCTGAGCTACTGCAAAATAAAGTATTATATCACACAGGACACTGTATTCCTCAACACATTAATAAATAATTTAGAGCCTATTACAATGTAGTGCAGGCCTAGATATAATGACAGTTTAGAGTGCACTTTATATGGGGTGCTTTTTATAATTAAAGCTTGCGATCAAAAACCAAAAACAGACTTTTCTTTGATGCCAGTTTTTTCACATTTCTAGCTTAATGGGTTTTTTTTGTTTAAAAAGTTAATTTAGTTGCAACCTGCTTAATGTTTTTTCCCTCCCTCATATCAATTACAACTCATTGACCCTGGACTGGCTTATTCCTTTAAAGTTAAGCACATTGTTTTGACATTATCTTAAGAAGATCAGCTATATAAACGCACGACGTTAGTGACAATTATTAGAAGTGTAAGTATGGTTTCTTTTTTCTGTCCCTCTTTCTCTCTGACACACACACACACACACACACACACACACAGAAACACGTCACCCCCTAACCAACATACCACCATCTATTCCCAGCCCTGCCCCCTCAGGCATTCTAATCTTTTAATTGAATCTTTTGTAATTATAATGAAATAACTGCAGACTTCTATCAGGGAGAAAATGATCGGGCCAGAATGTGCCAGCGGTCACAGGAAGCTCTTATTTCTCTACCGCTGCTGCCGAGATCTATACCCCCCATTTCAATTAGCCCCTCAATTCACATTTGAACAGCACATTAAGGGAAAACAAAGAGGCGTGTGTGCTCGTGTGTGTGTGCGAGGGCACACATAGTGACAAATTGCTCAAGCAATCTGTTACTGCCATGTCCAGCTCTTATATGTACCGTTTGTTAGACTCACAATCCAAAGTGTGCTCAAAAACATCGAGCTAAGAGTTTTTTTGGTGAGAAAAAAACACTTTCCCTTCTTCTGACCCTGGAGAACTGCTAAACGTAATTGCCTCATTCTTCTAAGCAAATGAACATTGACAGAGAGGGGATTGGTCGGCATAGGCTGTCTCAAATGGCTTCCCTGGCAGTTGACTAATTCAGTTCTCATTGACGTACGACTAAATCAGTGTCCATTATCCTTATGTGTAGGCCAGCTCAGATGTAGTACCAGCTCTGTGGCATAAGGCACTTAAGAGCATTACACAAGCCAAGCTGGTTGAAAGAGTCTCCTTTTCAGCAAGCTGACAAGCTTACCACACATGCAGTAGATCTGACATTGGCCAGGCTGTAGCCTCTGCCTAACCTCTGACATTAAGGTCTCCCACTCCTGAACAAAAAAACAAGAAAACTGACCACACACTTTTAAGTCCTCCAATTGTCCCTGGCTAATGGCCAACAGCAGTGACACTTATCACCGCTGAAGATCTACTGCAAAGAGAGGAGGTTATACCCATGTTTTGAACGATTTAGGGCAGACAAACATTTTCTCATCACATTCTTCACAGGTTATCAGAGAAAGTTTTTGCATTTCTGGTAAATCTTGTTTTTTTTTTTTTATCCTCAAATGGTAGAGTGCATTGCTAAAGAGTTGACTTCTTTTTACAAATGGAAAAAAACCTGTGTGACAACAGTATATTATTGTATTAATCCAGGGCCAGGTGACTCTCTTTACAAACACAGTGGCTATTTTGGTGTGCAGAGTGCGTGCTTGTGTGACTGTGGCATTAAGAGCCAGACAGGTCCCTCTGTTGTGCAGCTGGGCTGGCTTAATGAGATATCAGACTCAAACATCAATTCATCAGCTTCATTGATGAGGACAATGAGAGGCAACTGCTTCAGTAAAGAGGGGCATTATGGCTCCTTGTGCAGGGATAGGACAGCTTTGTTTACAAAGGTTATTGGGCACACCGGGTTTGAAACAGTACACCACACCAGCCACTTTGCTCTGCTCTGCTAACTTAGATCTCTTACCCTCAGGGCAGCGTCCCTAGACTTTTTTTTCCCCTTTCTTTTTTATCTTTGATTGTGTGGAACAAAGACCCGAAAGAAAAATATACTTCTGGAATCTGAGGCCTAATTTTTCAAATGTGTGCATGTGTGTGAATGGGTTAAAAGGAAAGGACCATAGAGGCCTGATTGATTAAATAAACAAATCTCATCTTGTTATCATCAGGGCTCCCCTAGCTAAGCAGAGCAGGCTGGCTTGGCTGGAGTCCCCTCTGGCCTCAGCCTCCACTGACAGGGCATCTGTCTTCATTAAAGCTCAGCCAGTGTGCATGACGGCCACTGAAATGCTGGTGTCTTCACGATTAATGAAGACAGATGACCCCCCCCCCCCCCAAAGCCCACAAAAAAAAAAAAAAAAAAAAAAGAGAAAAAAAAAAAAAAAAAAAAGAAAAAAAAAAAAAAAAAAAAAAAAAAAAAATATATATATATTTTAAAAAAGTCAGTGTGGCCATCCTGTGGGTGGAAAAAACAACAAGCAAAA
>VUQG01020053.1:0-21288 GCA_015106755.1 Etia nguti
GCTTACTGACCTCGAACTGATTTTATGTGGTACACGGCGCTCAAAAATCTGTCAAAAAATGTTTTAGTACGAATTTGGTAAGCTACGAAGCCGCACCGCTTGATGGATTGTCGGAGCATTACGGCTACCGTAGTCAGGAGCCTCGCGGAGTAATACGTACTGTGCTTCAACATAATATTACCGTATTGTGTGTGTATAACCTCTTTTTAAGTTTTGTGGATATTATACATGGTTATGCTCAGGATATGTCGGCCCATTTCCACTGGAAATGCCTTTTGGTTAAACTGTCAGCAAGGAATTTGCATTTGCACTGTTAAATTTTTATATAGCTTTAATGCACATAAGAAACAGCTGCTTGTTTAAGTGAAAATACATTGATGGGTTTTTTTGCACTAATAAAGTTGTGAAGTTGTAAAGTATTTTGTCTCGCGTCAATTATATCGTCAGTTATATCGGTAACGCAAATTTTCAAATATATATCGTGATAAATATTTTGGCCATATTGCCCTGCCCTAGTTGCAATTGAAATGCTAATCGGCTTGCAAGCGGACGTGTCAAATGAAAAAAAGCCCATAAACTTCTTGCACTTGTTTAAATAAGCTGCTCTGAGGTCTTTGTTTCCAGTAGAACATCATCTTACACTGCCATTTACCAAATTAAAACAGTTACTGTTTACCACTACAGAATCACGCACACACGTTACTTTCATAAGTCTAGAGAAAACATGCGTTTGTGTATTTTACCACTTTACCACATTGTGTCATAAAGCAAAAGTTTACAAATGTAAAACAGCTGTATAGAAAGTTGTTTGGTTGTTGGCTCATTTTCATTGGTAATTATTTCCTGTTGTCATCAGTCACCCAAGACAGGCTCATCAGTGTTGTTTCAAAGTGATTGCCAGTTTAGCTGATGATCTGACTGAAATGTGAGTTTTCAGTCTGAATTTCTGCCCTCAAATCTTCATATAGATCGGCCTCAGCACTACAGCTGGTAGCTATGTTGTTGGATCTTAAGCCAGGAGTAGTCATGCATTTCTCTATTATTGTTTACAGTCCATCACAGGCAGTGCAGGCACTTCAGAGCACCTGTACTCTGAAGCTCATGTCACATTCTTTAGCTGCGAACACCATCGACTCAGTTCACCTTTTACTGAAAATGTGAATAGTGTGTTCTTACACAGCACTGATGCTAATATACTAAAAATGTCACAATGTAGCTGTGCGGATTGTGGTGTGGAGGTGGAGGACTCAAATAGAGAACACGGCAGGCAGAATACGAAAGGCAAGCTTTCTTGAGGTTTATCAAAATTAGAAACATTACACAGAAAGTCAAAACAAAACCAAAAACTGAAGAGCTGGGAGGTACCAGGAAACACGAGGGATAAACAGCAGGACAACACACACTAACGCAGGAATTATTCTAAAAGTTGGGTCGACACATACCACGAAGGCTGCGGATCAGGGATAAAAGGAGTTTCCGATTACTACATAAATTAGCACAGATTTCCAGCTGAAACTTAAATTAAGCTTACAGGTTACACAGAAGGGTTAAGCTGATGCTATGACATAAGACACAGGGAGGACTGAGTCCCTGTACTATTAAGCAAGTTCAACAAATTCAGGGTATCTTTACATTATCCAAATGTACTTATGCCAACATTTGCAGTTGGGGTAAGTGGTCACACGAAGCTAGCTATTAACTCGATTGACTTGATAATTCAGCTTCATTATTTTATTGCTGAGTGGGCTCTCTGTGTTACTGTTTATTTCTAAGGTGACATCTGCACATTAGAGCTTTGAAACTTTAAATGGGATACATTTAAACATTAGAGATTACTATCGGTAAGTAAGGAAATGTGGAAATCACTTCCATTTCAACACAGATCAAAATAAAATTAATTTTGTTAACTGAACAGGGATTCTTAGTGTGTGTCCTGTGTTCTAGTAGGTGCAACTCCAGCAGTTATAAGAGACTTAGCAGCAGATTAATATCAAGTAGAACAGCATTTATACATTTTCTAAATCTTCAAATTTTATAAAGGAACATTCCTGATATTCCGTGAATGATGCTCATGAGGGAAATGCAAAAACATTAGATGCTTTAAAAAAAACAACTTTTAGTTTCTCCTCTGCTCACCCCGCAGAGGTCTGAAGGATCTTCCAGGAATGGTCACGCTATTTTCTGGAGAACTGATGGGTCAGTAGGTGGTTACCATGGTAACTAAAGGTCAGCATACTAGAATACCAATGAAAATAGGATTCAAAACACAGGATCACAAAAAATAAAATTATTACCTATTAAGTAAAAACCTAAAACTTAAAAAGATCAAATCAGAAATTCAAAACTTCAGACACTAGAAATTCTTATGTAGAAACTCAAATATATTAACTAACAATGCAGGACAGTAAGCACCAATCAAAACCAGAAACGGTGATAAAAATTAGACAATTAAACAATAAGACTTGTGCATATTTATTGTTTAGTGTAACACTATCTGTGTCCACAGGAATTTTTTTTTCTTCTTTTTTTTGCACTCACTGCTTTTTTACAAATCATGTAAAGTTCAGCACTGACAGCAGTGAACATCCAGAGTGACACAAGAGTCATTTTCTACTATTTCTAGACACCACTGTGAAATGGTTGTGGCTGGGAAGACACTTTTTTTTTTCCTTTCCTACTTGTATTGAGGATCTTCACTGTCTTAGTTTAGCATATTAGCATGTTATGTTAATATTTGCTCATTAGCAGTAAATGTAAAGTACAGTTGAAGTTAGAAGTGGGAAGAAGTAGTGTCACAAACACTCTAAAACTTCAGACTTGTTTACATGTCCTGTTAATTAGTAAACTTTTGAGATGTACCATCACATTGAACCAGAGCTGCAGGTTTCTTCAGTATTTATATTTGGCTTTTCTAGTGTACTAGTGAACAAAAATAAAATACTGTCATGTTTGCCTTTTTTTCCCTTGATTAGAGTGGTGTGATATTTTGCTTAGTATTAATATGACCTTCTGAGTTCAGAATTAATTTTGGCATTAGCAAGCAGAGCAAGTTTCTTCTGGCTGCCTAGCCTCAGTAACTACCCCTCACAGCCCTGAGCAGTTCTCCCTCAAGCGTTAATGTCATTAGAGTTATTCATTTGACTCCTTCTTTATTCTGATTGAATTATTTAGCCTTTCTGTGAACACCCAAGTCTAATACCATGTGATTTTAATAAGCTGAGAGGTGAAGGAGAGTCTTTGAGTGAAGAGGGACAATGGCTTTTATTCTCTACTGCCTCTCTCATGAATGTTTCAGAGATCTGTGCAGCCAGGAGCAGGGTCAGCCATCCCGCAACTAGCGAGACTTAATAGCTCAGCTTTAGCTAAAGGGCCTGAGTAAAGGATAGCAGAGCTGAGAGACTGTAGTATGCATGCATGTATTGCAGTGACAAAAGCACAACTTGAGGCCACCCTTAGTCTTACTTCTTCTCGTCATCGTCTGCACACCTGGTTGATCCAGGTGGACATTGTGGGCGGTGAGCTTGTGAAGTCAAGCTAATGGCTCTGTCTTCAGAGATAGCTCTCTAAGCAATCCAGACAGCCAGCTTTGTTTTGCCATCTGGCTCCAATTGCGCTGACAAAGGCAGAGGTTCTTGCATGAGACAAAGGAGCTGAAATGAGGCCCACTTTAATAAACCCAGGATGATGGGGAGCCACGTTTGTGTGTTATCTTAATGAGCTGTCCAAAGGAAAGCGCGCCTCCCCTTTCAAAGCCAGCCTGATTGGAACAATAACCAGCGATAACTAGAGACCTGGACTCATTCATTTGCAGTGGGATAGAATCCCTTTGTTGCCTTTACAGCAGAGGCAAATAATGTTTAACAAACAGTAGAGCTCAAATTCTGGATGTATTTCTAGGGGCTAAAGCCAGCAGCAACCTTTTCACACACAAACACACAGTCGGAAGCAAAGGAACACACCCGCAGCACACAGACAGAAGCAGTGGTTTACACCAATGCCCATTCACATGCAGATACGTGCAGTGCATACAGTTCTAGCTGCCTTCATCCCTTACCTCCGCTCTGAAATGTGTTCAGTAATCTGAGCATGATGTGCTATTTAGAGAGGGCCGCAGTCATGCAAGTGCAACTCCTCCTGTCAGAAGCTGACTTCAGTTAGTGTGCACTACCCTGTCTCCATAAGCCTGGACTCTAAGGAGTCAGGCCTTAGCAACAAGGCCCTGAAAAAGAGTGCCAGTCAGTGACCCAGTTCTTTCACGGACAAAGAATCATTGGAAAATAACAATTTGACATACTCCTTTAAAAGGAAGCAGAATTTGAAAAACGGTTTTATTGACCCCTTTTAACAGAGGCAAGGTTCTGTGAAGGTGTAAGGTTAGGGAATAGCAAGCCCTGTAAGGGTGATGACAGAGGGAAGTCCCACCATCTTTTCTCACTCACTCTTCTCCCAGCAGAGTGCCAAGACCACCACTGAAAGAAGAATGACAGTTACTGAACTCATGTTAAAGATTCAAACCCAGCACTTTGTCACCTTAGGTATTGTGACAATTTGAAAAAGCTGACTGGCTAAGGCTACAAGATGGTGACTCCAAACAGAAACAAGGACAGCCATGCTTTATGCGTTCCCTTAACCTCTTGTCTAATGAGTAAGCAAGTAGTTTTTAATCGATCTTAATTTGCAATGTAAAAAATTTGATAACCGCAATCAGTAACGTTTTTTTGTTTGGTTGTTTTTTGGGGGGGATAAAAAAAGTAGAAACTGTGTGGATTTTCTGACCCACGTGGTTTGATGCTGTTCTGTTGAGCTGCTCTCTGTGATATTAACCGACCAACAAACTTAGCAAGACACCAACAAGAGGCTTAGTGGAAGGCTAGTTGCAAGAAAATATTGATGTAAACAAAAATAAATATTTTAGGTGTTTTCTGAGATATGGGCTTTTCAATGTTTTATGAGGAAGTAAAAGATCTGCTGGGCCTCACTAGCTTTGCCAGTGTGTATTGTGAAACGATAGTTGTAATGGTCTAAATTAATAACCCCAAACCAGAACTGCATATTGCGGCGGGGGGGGGCAGCTGTTGGAATTGACTTCTTGGACTACATGGCACTACAAGTCGAAGGCTTATTTAAAAGTTGCACACAGTTTCCGTATAACATAACCCACTTTGACAGACCTGCAGGCCGCTAACATACCATTTCACATTGCTGCAGTTCAGATTGAGAAGGCCTTGGAAGGTAGCCTCAGGCAGCTCTGCTTGACATGCCCTCCCTTTTCATTGGCACCAGAATCTCCATCACTGAGCTCTCCCAACGGTCACACATTACTGAGTAAAGATATGTAAATAGAACATTCATGTTGCCTTCATTATTAGATGTGGGTCACTGGATGTCTTCAAGAGCGCTAATTAAAAGAGCTCCCTGCACACCACTGCTTAGTAGTTGTGCACAATTATACAAGTACCGCATTCATGTTCTTTGCTGTTTCAGCAACATACAGTAACCTACATGTTTACAGTTGTGTTTTCAGCAAGGGTAAACCCTGAGGCAGCTTTTAAGGGTTAAAGGCCAAGTAACACTGATTTGATGATAATGAGATTATAAACCTCACATCACGTGAATCATGTAGTCCTCACGTCACATATAATCTTCTAATTATATACGAATGGTTGCATTATTTCCTGTATGCTTACTCATTATTATATATATTCAGTACACGTAAGTTGAAAAATCAGCATTTACGAAAGTGAATTGCAAGTTGTTTGAGTTTAGAAATTCATCAAGAATGCGTTGCACAACAAACGACTTCTGCAGTGTCTTAGAGGTTATCTGTTGGTCTGTGAGGAAAAGGCCACCTGAACATTGTCAGAAGAAAGAACAGCTCCTAAATCATTTGAAATAATGAGTGTTGTCACAGTTAATAAAAGCAGCCGAACCGCTCACTGTTGTGCATCACTAAAACAGATCCCTAGTTCCACTGCTTAGATAAATGTAACAGTACATGTAAGTAAGAGTTTATGTTTTGGGTTTTTTGTGAAAGAATAAGACTGCTTTAGGAGTGACAGCAATCTTCTTTTTTTTTTCTGGGATGAATCCCCCTGTACAAGTGCCATTTACATCCTCCTGCCATACCAACCCACCTTCTACCAATCCCTCTTCTGTCATGTAATCTGCGTTCTTCTGACAGCACAGCCAAGACCCAGTGGGAGAGTGCCTATCCATCTCACTACCCCAATCTGCCTCCCCTGTTTGGTTCCACATGAGCACTCAGCTGCTGTGACTAATTAAATAAAGCGCTGTGCCCTCTGCTTCCTGTTAGCCATGGCAAGGTTGGTGCACAAAGATGGAGCAGAGGGGTGCTACAGAAGGAGGGAACAGGATAACAACTACTAAGCCTATGATAATGCTTTGGTCCATAAGACAATGGACAAGAAAGTCACCAAAGTGACCACTGTACAGTTGTAATACAGTTGTTTCATATTTTGAGCTGAATTGTTAATTGTTTCCTTCTCTTTACCTTCAGGAATGATATCACTGAAAAGCTAAGGTCGAGCGAATAAAGGTGAGTATATGTGTCTTTAAGTAGATCTGCTTTTTTATGTGTTGCTCAGTTGTCGCACGTTTTTTTTCTCTCCTTATCACAATTGTCTGGTAGTCTTACTCAGTAGTAATGCTCTGGAGGATACGGGTAAGTGCAGCTGTAATGAGGCTAGGATGCATTAATTCAGCAGAAAGTCTGGAATATGAGATGTCTTGACATTTTGATTTTTGGAATCACAGGGTCACTGATTGATGTGATGAATCTATTTAATTTCATCTGCCATGCAGACAGATTTCCTGGACTCCTTAAAACCACAGTGAAAGACTTAATAATGGTAAACAGTTAAGTTGTGAGCTATGCAGGGTCTCTTCCTTTTTGATGCTGTCTGAAACGCGTACTCAGTGTCATCCTTATAAAGTGTTTCAACTGCTAGCTACACCCTGAACATAGCTATAACAGACTGCACTGATTTTTTTTGAATAAGCGCCTTAGGGTTAATAAGACAATTTTAAAACGTTGATGCTTTCTTTATAGATATTTGGATAATCTTGAATGTTGTGTGTTTAGAAGAGTGCACCCAGTGTTGCAGGATAAAAGAAGGTTATTTTCTTACAAACCCACACTAACCACGTCTACTTTAATCAGCCTACAGTGGAAACTTTGGTACCATCATGCTGGCTGTCTTTACATCCTCGTCACCAAGATGCACTTGATTACTAGTCACTTCCCCTGTTTTTCCTTTGGGATTGGTAGATCTGACAACATTAGTGTATTTAGAAAAAATAAAGGATCCATAAAAAGCCACAGGATTCATAATATATTAAGTACAGCAGAGCTCATGTGAAGTTATTCTTCACATTAGAAAATAATTCCATCCATAATATGAAAATTAAAAGTCTAAAAATCAGTTGCAACAATTTACCCCAGAGTAGCAATATAAAAGAAAACTTTTATACCATAGAATAATAGAGAGTTGTCTTTCAATTTCTTAAAGCTTATATAAAAGAAAAAAACTAGAAGTTTATTAACTGATGCATAACCAAAGGCCACTATTTACGCAAGGAAGGGGAGAAAAGGCTTTCAGCACCATGGACAGCGACACTTTTACCCCCAAATGAAGACGGAAAAGATGGCTGAAGATCTGCATATCTTGGTATTGCTTTTTGAATGGGATTGCTTCCTTAATAGTGACGATGTACCTGGCCAGTCTGAACTGTGGTCTGTTGTGAATTAGTGAATGACTCAGATATACCCCTCTGGAAAAGGCAAGAGAGTTGGTAAACATAAAAGCAGAGTAGTGAACTAGATTATTGAGGGGATTCTCCCTGGAGAGCATGTGGAGAATTGTTACATAACTGTCAAGGGAATATTGTGACCATACTGAGAGGAACCTCATCAGTACAGACTCATTATACACAAATAAGTGGTCCAACAAGTAAACAGATAACACACGGAGTTCTCTGGCTGTCTGTATGATATCCATATTGTCTGGAATGCATTTTTGTTTTGCCGCATTGTTGATACACTCCCCTATGAGCACCTCCTAGCTGGGCAGTCCTCCCTGTTTTAGCTGCCATTCTCCAACTCAAAAGATGTTCTCTGGATATTTATACTTTTGGACTCAATCCATTCATGTTCTCTTCCTACCCTGAGGGACTTTGGCAGTTGTTTGTCATCTGGGTATTATCACAAGGGCATTGTTCTTGTGTATCTTTTTCCTTAGTACTTGATTGTATTGCAGTGTTTAAATTGCTGGGTAACTAGGCACTCCTCTATATGGCTATATTAGCCTTCTCCCCCCGAACCCAGCACATGGCCAGGATAGCCCAGAACCTTAGAGCTATTTTGAGAAAGCTGCAGTACTGTAACCAACAAAGGACAGAAGTTGTTATGAGGAAAAAAGATATTTTTGTCTTCAAAGCTTTCTTTTGTAAGCGAAAAGATATCTTTTCCCCTTTGGTTTGACATAGATCTTTTGATATTAGGTGCTGATATGTTGGGAGACATTTTAGAAGGTAGTCCATTAATTTTGATTTGACAAATACTGAAGTATTTTGTCACTGAGGTGCTGGAGAGATAGGAGTCTGTCTTTTGCCAGAAAATGAAACACAGCTTGTTTTATTTAGCCTTTCTGATACTTTTATTGTTGTTGTTTTTTAAGAGTATTCCACAGTAAGTTTGCTATTATCTACAATTCAAGTTCTAATGCATTTAATTGTTATCCAGGTCTGTATGTGTGTACAGACTTGCATACATACAGACCTGGAGGTCCCTATACGGATACAGTATGCACATGAACCTCGAGCAGTTATATTAGCAATAAAGAGACCAGTTTGAAAGGTTAACAGCCCTGTCCTGAATTAAGTGTATATAATTGTTTAGTACAGACAAACTGATGTATGGGGTGAAAAACCAGCAGGCGTAGAGACAGGATGCAATATAATTTAAACATGCGGATAATGGATAATTTTCAAACCATCTCCACAAGATGACATTCGCAGTGTTGTACTCTGTTGTACTCATAAAAGTGTGACAAACAGTTGGCGGGATGTTTTCTAAGCTATCCCACCACCTGACAAGCAGTTCCAGTGGAGTTTGTTGGCTCGTTTACTTACTACTATCACACATTAGCAAAGTATAGATCACAATGTTCTTCGCTGGGCCTCTAACTCTTACTTTAATAACCAGCAGTTTGGTGTCGATTGTGTGAATACTTTTATTATAAAGCCGGACAGTTACAGCTTGTTTTTATTATACCCTGATTGGTCATTGCCATAAAGCAGCAGCAGCATGCAGAGTGAGTAGAAGATGGAGGGTGCAGAAAGTAATTTCCTGTAACTAGCCAAAATAAAGTCTGGCCAGAAGGAGTCAAAGAGAGGACATTTGTCATTACTGTAGCATCTACTGACTTTCATCAAGACTGTTATTGCAAGGTAATATCCTGCAAACCTCTAGACCTCCCCACTGCTGAATCATCCTGGATCAATTATTCTAATATTTGTGTGGCAGTTTTGCTATCGATTAATGCATTTATGCAGAGTGCAGCATATTCTATTTAATAAAGCGAGGCTCTGGATTTAATTAAGTCGTTTTCGAGTCAGGGGGCACTTTGTTTTCATAAACCTTTGCCTTACATGTGTTCATTTGTGACTTTTTATTTATCAACTCAAACTTTTATTGTTTTATTTCTAGCAGCAATACACACAGACTGTAGAGATAATTACTATCTGTAGAACACTCAATATTTTGTAGATTGTAAACACTGTAAATATGAGGTGCTGATCATTGTGGTAACTTATTGGTCCTTGAAAATTACAGTAGATGTGTTCTGTTAATAAAAGTTCAATTCCATAAGTAGGATATTTTCAGCATTGAAAGGTGTCAGATACAATTGATGGGGAACAACAGTTCTTTCTTTAAAGTGAGAATTAAAAGAGAGGTTTTTTTTTAATTTTTTCCCCCAACAAGGAGCTCCTTAAAGTTATTAAATGTTTAACAAAATCTCCTTGTCCACAGAACACCGGGAGTCCAATTTTTCATCATTGTCATTTTAGTTTAAAATCCCCCCTTTGTATTTCTGCCAATGGAAGGATACTCACTGAATAATGCTGCTCCCAGCAAAGCTTCGAGGAAAAAGTTGAACATCGATGCATTGTTCTTAGAGAGTTGGAGTTAATGTATCACATCGTACAATGAACTCGTCTGACATAAAAGAGCGAATATCTTAGAGGAAACATTATCTAGAGAAACCTTAGAGCTTTCCAGGTGGAATTCTGCATTTCATCGCTTGCTCTCTCTGTTCATAATTTGAAATGATATTTAAAGTCTTTTATTCTTTGTGCATGTTAAGGGGGGGATGAGCACTGGTACTGTGCAGAACCTTGGCCTAGCCAGAGATAGCTGCAAATGAGATGAGAATAAATATTCAAAGGGAGACATGAAGTGAATAAAGAAAACTCAGTGAAATAAGGAGCAGCACGGACGATCTCGGTCATCTACCTGAGGACTTTCGATGAATTCCAATGAGAGTGCAGATTACATTTTTTAAAGATAGGCCCTATAGGTGCAATTAGTGCTACATAATGGCCCTTTTGCAGCTCCTTCGGCAGAGTTGTGAAATATTGATTTAATTCACCCCTATATATTCACTTAAACTCTGCACTGTCATGCGAATAATACATCTCATTGTTGTATTTCTGTGCTGTAGTAGCTCCGGCTTGGCTCTATCATGGATTTTTAACTACATACTGTGCTGCAAATAGGGAGTTCTTTTTCAAAGATACGAAAAGATGAAAAGGGGTGAGATGTGGTGAAATTTGAAAACAGAAAACTAGCCTGAGTGTATTTTAAAAGCTAGCTGCAGCCAGGTGTACTCTAGAAGATGGGATGTGAGTTCTCTGATGTTGTGTTTTTTGGAGCAAGGAGTAGTGAAGGGCAAGGGGAGCCAGAGAGGAGGTTCTTGAATTCTGTGTTGTACGTGGCAGGTGAAGCCCAGCAGACACTGATCATGTCAGACAGGACACTTACATTGGACTCACTCCAGGGAGGTGTGGGGTATCTTGAAGTAGAGTTTGACTCACTATTCCAGTATCTCTGATCTCTGCATTATTTATGCTTTTGTCTCAGCCATTTATCAGCATTTTTATACCTCGCAGCCTCATTCTACAGTACATCTCCTGTGATGGAGTAGGTTGCAGCGATGATAGCCTCTGAGGGAAGCCAATAACTGAATATAGTAGCTCATATTGATATCAGAAAACTGTGGAATGGACAAGTGTGCTGCGTAGCAATCTCTGCATGCTGTTGAAAACCTTGGCAAACATCCATCCACATCAAAATAGTGCTGTAAAAAAAAAAAAAAACAAGATGGAAAATGCTGTGCTGGCTTCGCTCTCTTACCTTTATATTAATTTTTAGGAGATGAAACTGGTAATATGTGAGCTATGGTAGGAGTTGCAGAGCAACTGAATCACTGATCAATGACAGCTAATGAACACGGTAGGAGTTCTGCTCTGTTTGCCACTCGACAGAGAGCTGCCTTCTCCAGAGAGTTACTTCTCTACTGTTTTTGCCAGGAAAGCACAGGAGCCTTCATTGAAACCAACTGCCTCTGGGCTTAATTAACTACCATAGATTACTCATAATGCAGATGAAAGACTGCGTACGGCAGCGTGTTGATGCTGGAAAAACGTACAAACACAAAATGGATGCATTTGTGGATACAGACCAAATGGACACTGATTCTGAGATATGGGATCAATGCATAGATCATAAAAAAAGCCTCCACACAAATGGCAGCAACAATGACAACAAAGGTATTATGCTGATAATAATAATAGACACTGTTGTGTACACGTTTGTATCTTGTGAGAATATTTTATTAGGCTCTGTGCACTACGGTAAGGACAGAATGAATAAAACTGAAATATATAAGCTATAGCATCACTTAATATTCCTCAACTAAGGTACTTGCTGTCAGTTTATCCAACCCAGCGTACCTTAAGAGAAGAGTTTCTGAACATTTGTCTAAACGTTTTTGTTGTCTGAGTTTCCCTCTAGGATGTCTTTTCACATTGAAAATGTTCAGTTCATATCACGCAACAGTGGCTGGCACCCACTTTTTATACATAAATTACTCATCACTTGTAAAAACCGGTATTTTTAAATGGATCCAGCGTATTGTTTATAATGCTGCTGGTTATCAAAGTGAATATGCTAAGCGCTAGAGAATTTACAGATGGCATAAACCTAAACACTGAACAAACCCCCCACTGTGATGGGAATATGTTAACCATATTGCTCGGAGAGATGGCGAGATGACTTTCACGGATAGCTTTCAGAAGTGTGCACATTATTGTGAAACTACAGGAGAAATTGCATGATTAGACAGCGGAAGCTTAAACATGCACGTCCCGGCACGCTAACTGCTTCAGTAATGCAGAAGAGTAGTTAATGAGATAAGAAGGACCATGATCAAATGCGAAGAGCAAGCTATTCAGAATCAAGTGCACAGAAGAGATGTTGTTGAAATGCACTTGTTAATACGGTTGTAAGAATGTTCGAGATTTTCTTTTCTTCTAATTGAACCATTAATTCTTTTACTATCGCATCCAGCATAGTAGTGCACGAGTAAATATTTAATCTGTCACTCAGTTAGAAGGGATCATTTTACTCTTATCCTCAGAAATGACCTGTGTGTTCAGACCATTGTTTATCACGTACAGCCTTTTTTATTGCTTGTTTTTTTAAGCAATTACCCGATTACCCGTGTCATTTCCATCCTTCCACTTAACAGTCTGTGACACCGCCAGCAAAACAGTGCAGAAACCCACTGCCGTATAAGTAATTGTGCATCAGGCAGCAATGGATTGTTGCTATAAAATGAGTACCAAAACTATTTTTACACATCACAAAGCACTTTTATTCTACATTCATAAAAGTCATTAAAAGAGCCAAAAAGCTACCCGGAAACCTACTGAAATGTGAAATATGAATCTTCCATGAAAACATTTGGAATTGACCTTTATGCACAACTGTAATGGACTAAAGTGTGCAATGAAATGGGGCTGAATCTAAAATCTTTGACGTAAACATGTCACAGCCCTTTAGCTGTCTCTCAGCTCGCCTCAGTTCAGCTTGTGAGGTGACAGTCACCTTCATGCTGCATCAGGGAACAAATGAATCACAACACAGGTAAGAGACTCTTGGCATGTCATCCTGTATGACACTGAATACTCCTCCAAGTTAACATACTGAGAATACAAGTAGTTGGGGTAAATGATCGACTTGCCTGTTGAGGTAGCCAGCGTCCCAGTGTGCGCCCAGAATAAACTAGGGCAGTTTTTTTCCCCCTTTTTGTACCTTTCTCCTGGTACTGAGTCACCTCACCTTTGGGGCTTACCACAGGAGTCTCTTCAAATGATCCTTTAGACTGAAGTGAAGAATCAAGATTAATGCACTTCCACGTCTTGCCCAGGCTCTGGGGGGAAAAGTCTTATAATTAACACCAGGGGGGCTGCAGACTACTTTTGGAAAGAGGTTAAGGGTGGGGTACCGCGACCATAGGAAAAAGAGCTGATGAAGGTGTAAGATTTTTAGAGTGTGATATATGCTGCTGCTTTGGAACAACAGTGTGGTAACAGAATGACCTGTCAGACACCTCACTCTGGCTTATTGTTATTGGGATAAAGTGGAAAAGCCCATAGCAAGAGCTGCTGCGTTACTCCATCATTCATAGTGATCATTGTTATGTGTTCTGATCTATTGAATTATCACTGCACGGGACCAGCACCCCCCTCCCCCTAAATCCCAGCACAGGCCTGTGCCCGCAACTCTTTTTAACACAGTTTCCAGTTATGTAACTGTCTGCGCCGGTTTCCAGAGAATATGACACGTATGTAATCCTTTATCGCTTATTGTTTTCTTGACAAGAACCAGAGGAGAAGATTGATAGCATTCTTCCATCTGTAAGTATGAAGCTATGGCCAGCTTGTTTCCCAGTCCTTCTAGAGCTCACTTTAGAGCACTTATATTTGATCTATGGGTTTTGTGCAAAGATAACATAAGGTGTTAGTAGATGCAAGTAGGCAGATTTTGTTACGACCACTCTTTCTTTCCGACCCTTTCGTCTAATTTTGAAAAGAAAGCCTTTTTTTGTCATTTGTTTCTTATTTTCTTGTCCTATAAGGTGCTCTAATGGGAGAATTACAGTATTTAGTCATTTTTAAAAAAAAATTAAAAATAGAAATTTTTAATGTTAATGGTGCTTCTTTTTAGTTCAGACAGGGCCACAGTCATAAGCCCAACCATATAGCTTGCTTTATAAGTCCTTTATTCCTCCTGCTCTGTGCTCACCTCATCACACTACATTGCCCAGATACACTACTGCAACTCATCTCCTTCCTCATTATACATATTGTATTTCTTTCATTCAATTGGTTTAAATCTCAGTCTCTGGGACGTGATCTCAGGGACAGTCAATGACAATGTATGTCATTCTAAAATAAATGGTGAAATCTGACTTCAGAGTTCTGCCTGAAGTAATGCTTATGTCACTGACTCTACGACTTATTTTTAAAAGAAGGTGCTGCAAAAAAAAAAGAAAAAAGAGAGGTAATAAAACACTTAACTTTTTTAGTACCTTATTTACAGTCACATTCTTCATACTTTACTTGAAGGCAGTGCATTTACATGCATGGTTAAGCCTAATAATAACAGCCTTTTGTGGGTCTTCCCACACTGATGATAGTAACTGCTATTTAAATATATTCCACACCACACAGTTTTTGTGCTGCCGTACCCCTGGCATCATCTTTACATTATAAGCTTCTAGGGTATCTACTTTAAAATAAATGTAAATGTATTTTTAAAGGCAGAGATGTCTAACCTATCATAGTTATTCATTCTTGTACAAAGAAAGCGTCGTGATGTGTTTATCATCCGATAATCATCTTTTAAGTATCACCAAGGTTTTGCTGCTTCCTCATTATTCCAAACTCGTCTCCAAGGTTATTCTCAGTCGTTTTCTTCCACAGCGCCATGCCTGATCTTTTTCATTCATAGATATTCCGATTGTTGTTGGGTTGCTTGTTATTGACTTGAAGTTTCTTGTTATTCTTTTAGGGAGAAGTTACCAATGACAAAAATGAAATGGAGCTTATTTTACTGTAAATGAGGAAAGAAACGGGCACGGTGTGGATTTAATCAATCATTAGATTGAACCCACTGTGCAGCTGTATCATTCAGGTGGATATCCTCATGTAGCCCCAGTAAATCTGTTGTCCCTGTTGTAAATGAATCTGTCCATCGCCTTGTGTCACAGGTATTGGGTTGTAGGAGTGGTTTTGCCTTGCCAGGGCCCCTCTGGATTCTCAGAAGCTGTTAATTAAACATTTAAAGTGGATCTTACTTTCTGATTACCAGTGGACAGCTTGTTATTTTGTAAAATCTGCATTACTCTGATGTAGATGTTTATTCACTGGACGAAGGGTGCTTTTATTTCACCTCTGAGCTCTGGGCTCAACAGCTTTGATGACTTTGAAAAACACATCTTCAGAGAATGTGTATGTCAGACTCTAAGGGCAGATTTGAATCAGATGAAAAATTATCTGTTAAAAATCTGTTGTTCATTTGGTTGATGGATATGTTAGCAAGTCAGATTACACTCTGACAGGGAGCAAATAAAACGGATCTTCTTGTGGCAAGCTTTGCAATTTGCAAAGATTCCTATCATTCATAATGACAGTCTCTATAACTGTATCAGTTTTTGCTCTGACATTTTGGAGCTGTTAGCAATACCCTTAGGGCTTTCATTTAGGATTTATCCACATCACACCAGCTGTCATGTGTAAAATATAATAAAAGGATGATAATAAGCATTAATTAGGAGGTAGGAGCAGCTTGCTAACAGGACTATTTTTGTACTTCCTGTGATGAAATTTATAGTGAGGGCTTCAAACACCACAATACATTTGCTTATTGAGTGCACAGAGTCAAAGCTTTTGAAGTTATATTATATCTGAAGCAAAAGTAGATTCATGACGGGTTTAGACAGCCAAAGTCTTAGTGGTACAGAGAGCACACAAGTCAGAGTGCATTCATTAGGGATCTTAGCAGGAAACATAAATGAAAATATCTGTATTCAGTATGTTTATTTAGGAGTCCAGTTGTATGCAGATGTAGCTAAATTGACTATTGGATCTAAAAACTGAACCTCTAAGCGTGTAGGCAACTACACTGCTTTTAAAAGCTTCAAGTAGAAGAGCGTCATGTGTGACATAATTAAATTCCTCCCAAGTTAATTCATACTGTTTAATGATGCAGGGAGAACAATTTCTTTCGCTGCGCTAGCAGTGGGATGGTCCACAGGGGCCACAAGTAAGGGGAAGTTCAGGAAGACACAGAGAGGAGGATTGAGAGAGACTTGTAGGTTGTAACAGTGTTGAAAACACTAATTCTTACTGGTGTAACTGTTTATTTAATAATGTGAAATCCACTTGGGTTCTTTTGACTCTTTTTTTTTTATTTCTTTGCAATTTTTAAATTATTACTACTAATAATAATAATAATGACAATAGTGCTTTGAAAATTGTTAATTATCTTGGTGCGAAGCTGACTCATCACTATTTGCTTTAGTTTTTTAGTTTCTGTGTTTCGCTGTGATCGTCACCTTTTCCACACTGAGCAGGCTGATGCTGATTTTCTTTTTGTGCCTTTTTTCAGGAGTCAGGGCCAGATGGGGGGGAGGAGATGAGTCTGGCGGGTGATCCCACTCCACCTATCCATCAACCTGGAGACTATTTCCAGCATCCCCTACAGAATGTCAAAGCCTCGCTGAGCAGAAGACGAGTCCATCATCTTCTTTCGAAGACTTTCCCTCGAGTTTCCATCAAAACACATAAACACACCATGTGCCATTATTTTCTATTGCCCGTCCTCCCTTTCTGTCGATAGAGGGCCATGCGAGTGAGTGAATGCAGTTGAGTGGGTTGTCTTCTATGCAAAAGAGAATCTCTATTTGAAAACTACAGGATGTGACAGGATCCTTTCTCTGTCGCTGAGATCACTCTGTATGGGTAGTGATGGGGCATGTGCCAGAGATCTCCTGTCTAATAGGAAGTGAGACACTTAAAGAGATGACCCTGCCTCAGTTGCTATCACTGTCTCTTGGCCAGGGAGAGAGCTTGGCTCTCCCATTACTCCTGCACTTGCTAATTAGCGTCTGTCACTGGAGTAACTTGTACCTGTCAGTGTGTGCCGCTCTCCTATGTTCAGTAAGTTGAGGGAATTGAAATTGAATGCCAGCTAAGCTCCAACAAACTGCAAATGGTGCATGGGATACACCCTGATTTCCTCACTGACCTGACTGCCTTGTATGTAAGAAATTGTTTTTAATGAAGTCAGACTATCACAGCTAGCTTCTACAGCTGGTGTTGAAAGTTTTATCTCGCCCAGGCCAGGGGTTGTGCAGGTTGTTTTATTGCAGTTTTTTTCAAGTACTTAAGTAGATTCCTGTGCAGTACAGGTATGTCCATGTATGAATGTCAAAGCCATTTGTGTTTGATAACCGAATGCCTATTTACATTAAAGAGACAAGGTGAAACTGGCTGGTCATTGGTAATTATTGGTCCAGTTCCCAGGGCCACTGTGTTCGTTCAGGCAGAACAAGGTCGCGTTTATTATAGACATTTCTTCTCTTCACCCACAGGATTAGCCACGCTGTTCAAGTTCGTCCTTTCACTTTTCTATTAGTTGATATATCCGCCGACTACCCTATTCTACATAATGAGTAAAACATGAATTATGGTCAAAGTAACACAAATATTTCATTTACATGCAGATCAACACTGACATGTTGAATTGTTCCCAGTCAGACGGAGTCCTATTTTGGGCCTAATCCCTCTCTGTTTGCAGATGCTCAGTCATCCCAAACATTTTACTTGTTTTGAATAATGGATTTTCTCTGTGATTGTTTGTTGCTGTCATATATAAAATAGCTACCTTGTATCAAGTCTGACTTGTAGAAGTGTTGAAGAAAAACCTTCCCAGCACACCTACCCATACTCATACCCATACGGCATTCACAGCAACATAGGCACACACTGTGTCCTTTGCTTAAGCTGGCTGAGACTGTTGACCAAACCCCAGGTTGTGCCCAAATGCGCAGATCTCTCTGTACAGTAGCCCTTGACCTTGCTGTGTGTCCTCGTGGCCCAGACACCCGCCTGAAATTAAATTACAGATTAGTGGCTCCAGGCCCAAAGAGGGGTTTATTTGGTTGGCCCTTCAGTGAAGCGCTCATTTTCTCATTCACAAACTGGAAAAGATGTTGTGGGGTTTAAGGGAGAAAATTCCAGTCTTGAAGATATTTTCTTTCTTGTGACAGCGAGTGCTGCAGCCAGTGGTCACATAAAATTGAATTGTCTGCAAAGATTTCTAAATCTTACGTTATAGGAGGAAGTGACAGAGGCTCAGTTGAACTCTGGTGAAGCGTCGTCTCAGTAGGTCATAGTTACTTTTTGACCATCCTGAATAGGATTTTAAAAATATAATAATTCTTTTAGGGAAAACAAGAAAGGCGAACGTTACGCTAATTCAAAATTATATTCACTAAAAAACTGCATTCACATACAGTTTGTTTGAAGGCAGAAAAAGAGTGTGTGTTAATTATTTTAATTAATGAATGTATTTATTTTATTAGAAAACCACCTCATCTGGCTAAATTAGATGAGCGAGGCTTTATATTAGCTTTAGTTACACAAAACTGATTTTTGTTCCCCATCTTCTACTACTTCTAGTACTGTTGCAGTAGTGCTAATGCTTATTACAAAAATGGCCAGAAAAAAACAATTACGCCAAACATTTTGTATTTCAGTGAGATGATAAACCAATGATGCATCACATAAAAATTTAGATTTGTTTGAACTCTTTTTCAATCTAAAGCCAAACTGTGAGACCCAAATCTCTTCTGCTGCATAGACTCATGAATATGACCAATAATAATAATATGGAACCTTTTGTATAGTAAGTAGCATCTGTGATTTCAAGCAAAACATTACTGCTCCTGCCAGCTTCTCATTTGGCAGTGCAGTCCAGTTGGCATACTCAGTCATTTTAAAATTCTTTGTACTTGTTTTTTCCTTTGAAATATAATCTTTTTTTAAGAGTTGAATGCTTCCTTTCATCTGTGGTGATTACATGTTACAGTTACCATGCTTGGAATACTTCAGAGGTGACACGAGTGTTTATAGAGTCACTCAAACACGAAATGAGGCACAGTGATTTAGATGAATCTGAAGTGGGACAAATTCACCATACTTTTAGATGACCTAACAATTGCAGGTATTCCAGGTTTCTACTTTGTCGATCTGCAAAGGTATAGGAGAAACAGCTGAAGTTCTAGTACATAAGGTTTAAATAGTTGTGACACAGGTGCACTTCACACCCTGTATATACTTATATGTTGGCTGTTTGTCGAGTCAAACAAGGAAAAAAACCTTCACAATGAAATTCAGTGAAAAATGTAAAAATGTTGCTGTCAGTGCAGACAAGATGAAACAGTAACTTATTTAAAATAGTATCTATTTTTCAAAAAGCTCTCCCTCTTTTACTTTCCAGAGCACAGCGTGCCTCAGATTGTGGTCCAACCCCACAATATATTTATGTAAGCACTTCTGCTACTCAGCATTTAACTTAATTTGAACATGAGGTTCTAGGAAAGTAGTCATTCAAATGGGGACAGCTGTGCTCTTTAAATTTTAGTACATGGTAAATGCTCTTTAGGAAATGTACTTTCTATCTCTTTTGTTTAACAGATTCTTCTGTGTAAGCATCCTTTCATTACAGCATGAATAATTTCTGTCACATCTATTAAAAGTAATGAGTCTAATAGGGAGAGGCAAATGGCAAATTCACCCTTTCATACTTACTGGTGATTTGTATTCTGTTTGTGATGAAACACCTGAGGCCAGTGGCTCCCTGTCCAAGTACTCTGGATCTGGAGTTCGGCTGGTTTCAGTCTAATCATGGACTGATTCACACCAGGGACTGCAAGTGACTGCAATTAAGTTGGCTGTAGTAAAGAAAACCAGCTCCGCAACCAGGATTGAAGACCACTGTTTAATTGGTTTATTCATGGAACCACGGGACAGGCCACTTCATCACAAGTTATCAAGATGCATGTAAATAATTTGTGCTCTAGCCATCGGTCAGCTACCCAGAATTTAAGCATAGCGTGTAAACCCCTACTAAGAATTCAGCTCACTGTGAGCGTCCTTGCATCATTTTTACGATCTGCTTGGTTTGTTCACCACTTAAGAAGAAAACACTGCCAGCATTTTACACTGTGTTTTATTTCTCCTGAGGAAGTTCAGCAGTGCATTTTGTATGCAGAGGTTGGAGCAAAACATTAAACAGGCAACTGCTGTGGTGTTTTACCAATATGTACTCTTGCAAGCTAAGACCAGCACTTCAGGAACAAAGCTGCTAATGGCTGTGATGTTTGATGAATTTTTGAGACGGCATTCAAACCATCGGCCTCCATCAAAATCCACAAAAGCAGTTCAGTATTGTGTCAACTTCTATTAAAAGACGCTTTGTGTTTATGTTAAATAGTAATCGAAATCCAATACACTGTACAACCAGACCAGACCTAGAAAGTACTTGAAATAAACTTGAGCATAATGCATAATATATAGTGTGTTAGGTCTGCAATAGTGTAAGTGTAATGTTTTGTCAAAAGACTTAACATGTTACTGCAGCTTTAAAAACTGGTACAACAGATAGGTGGTGCAGTATAAGACAAATAAGCTTCTATATTTAATTAATAACATCAATGGATTTTAGAGCATTTGAATTTAAAATACTTACATTTTTATTATATAAGTCAGTATGCTGTGTACATGAACCCAGATGAACCATCTTGTTAGATATTTGTAAAAAAACAAAAAAACTCTTCAGGTCATGGTTTATGTTGTGGATTTTCAGGGATGCATACCCATGCAAGCTGCGTCCTCAAGGACAAAAGAGTTGGTTCTGAGTTTAGATCAAAATTCCTTGAATGGATCATGATGTGAAAGTGGAAGAAGAAGCAAACAAACAAACAAAAAAATTACTTGAAAGTACCTGAATTCATAACACTCCTCCATGAATGACAAGCAACCTTACTGGGCATGCCGGTGCAAGGATTTAATGGAGTTAGAAATTCAAGGTTTTCTATTGGGGGAGGGGGGGGGGGGGGGGGGGGGACACCAAAA
>VUQG01020053.1:23482-39636 GCA_015106755.1 Etia nguti
TTTTTTTTTCTCAGTTATTTCCATAACATGACTCTTGACAAGCTAATTGTCTTTATCAATGACATGGCAGATATTTTTGTAAGGAGTTTTGCAGTATCAAACATGAGATTACTTTGAACAAGCAAACATACAAAGTTGCAAAAGTGACAGCAGAGAACATTTTTTCACGCAATCAACAACAGTGAAAAGTCTAATACCTGATATGATGGTGAGTTTTGATGTTTTTGCTCTGACTTGAACCGCTACTTTCTTGAAACATACTTTCACACCCAAGTTATTTTTTATTGAGGTAAATACTTAGACAGGTCAGCGTATAGACACATTTAACAGGTGCAAACTGCACCTGACCATATTTCATGTTTGGTGCTTGTTTGGTTGAAATCTTGGCCACTGAATCTGAAACAGAATGAAATGGCTAAATCCCCCCTGCTAACTGAACTCGACATGCCAGTTCATCAAAATGCTGTGATTTGCCAAACGAATGTGTGAGTCAGGGAAACATGCCGTCTACACCAACATGAATGTGCCTTTTTTCCCACTCACTGTGATTTCAGCAAGCTGCTGATCAGTGAAACTGTGCTGTGGTTTAAGCAATGCAGCCTGGGTCTCTGAAGTAACCAATAAAAAGAAAAGGTGAGTTTAATGTGTTTTTTGTTTGTTTGTTTTATTTTGGTTTTCAATCCTTTATACATTACATAATACATTACACACTGAAAATATGCTAATAATCAGTTAGTAAATAAGTAATTCAGTGACCACAGAGAGAGAGAACATACATTTTATAAATAATCACAAAACAACAGACATTTTACAATACCCATGACTGAGTCTGACACATAAGTAGGATGACCTCTGGCTCAAACTGTTCTGTGTATTTGGTCTAGTGGTTTTAGATAAAATAGACTGCTGAATACAAATCAATAAAGATCCAACGCGAGGTGCCAGAAAACACCGAGTTTTCTGGCACCTCACAGCACTCAGTGTGGTCAGAACTGCGTTGGTTCAATTAACGTCCTTTATCTAGTTCTCCCTGTATTGGTTCCAGTGAAATAAATGGGTCTTCTTGTAACATCATTAAACATTTAATCACACTTCTCTGAATCACGTCATGCTAGAACACAAGATGAAATTAGTTGAGGTTGATAGCTTGCATGTCTGGTAAAGTTAAAAGAAAAATGCAATGTGTATCGAAGGAGTACACACATTTTATGAGATATATCTTTTTAGTATTGGGTTGGATTCCCTTTTCTTTCAAAACTACCTCAATTCTTTGTGGCATAGATTCAACAAGGTCCTTAAACATTCTTCAGAGATTTTGGTCCATAATGAATAGCATGAACAGAATGGATAGTATCACACAGTCACTGCAGATTTATCAGCTTTGTCATGATGCTAATTTCACCTTCCACCACATCCTGAACCAAAGATGCTCTTACTGGATTCAGATCTGGGGATCATTGGAGTACACTGAACTTAATATTATATTAAAAATTAAAAATCAACATGTTTGTGACATGGTGCATTCTCCTGCTAGACACAGCTATCACAATATGGGTGTACTGTGATAATCAAGGGATGGTCAGTGTTTGGAGATAAGAACATATGCTATAAAAGAAAAATCGTGCATTAGGATTACTTCAGGGTTTTATGAGTTTACTGTAAGGTCCTGTTTATAATTTGGATTAGCAGTGTACCAAAGAACATGTAAATATAAATGAATTGTTGATGAAAAATAGTGACATCACTTTTAAGGGTATCTATAAGATAGGCTGAGGTAGCTTCAGCTGTTGTCTAAACTTTGTCAGGTTCAAATGTCGCAAATCAGAGTCCGTTTTACATATGGTATTTGTGTCATTGCAAAAGCCTCTTCACATTTGTCTAACCTCTCTCTTGTGAATACTGGCATTCAGATTTTCTTTCATGAGGATCTGCAAATGTGGCTCCAAAGAGTGTCCCCACTAACTTCAATAACCTACTAATTAACATAAATGCAGATGCTTTACCCAATAACCTTAGTCAGTATTGTACAATAAATGCACTCAGTCAGTGTTTCCTTTTCTCTACTGTGTGCAGAATTGAACATAAACAATTTAGATTTCAGTTGTATTTCAGTTGTACTCTACTGTGTCTCCTCTGGGTAGAAGTATTTGATAAAGAATGATCAATCATCAAGTGTGCTGAACAGCAAATAAGTAATGACACCCTTGTGGTCGGCCTATTGAAACTGCAGCTTTGACTGACTCCATATTGCATATTTGATTTCCCTCCTAAATTCTATTTAGAATGTCGTTACCTTTAATAAGAATGAAGTGATATCATGTTAGATTCTATTCCCTTTCTAAAACAACTTCTTCAAATGTGCTGAAGTAAATCACTGGCCCAAACTTGGGAAAACAAAAGACACTGCATAGGCAGAGGCTTATTTTAGTAACTGGAACGTGTGCTTTGTCAGACTCATTCTGTTGTGCTGGGCTAGGCCGTCCCTAATTAAAGTGTTCTGCTCTGTAGAGCCCCATACTGGTCCTGAGCATGCAGAAGCCGTCTTATTCTTTCCATCCATCACATCTACTGTAATTACTTTTGTTTACAGTGGAGGAAACGGCAGCTGTCTGATTAGAAGTTATTGGGGAGATAACTCATAGGTAATTTAGAAAGAGCGCTTAGCTTCTCTTCTGGATGCAGATGAATCATCATATGAAGTGTGGGGACGATGTTGAGACGATCTTGGAGAATGACCCTGACAAACTACCACAGTGCTGTCAAATCTCCAAACCATTTTCCTCTGGAGTTGTACCTTATTGTGTTCTTCCAGTAGTAGTCATGATGGCTTCTCTTTTCCTGAGGCAGGAATAAAATTTTTGCAAAGTGCAATTAGTTTTGCTCATTCATTCCTTTCACTCACTTTCAGAGAGTGAAAGGATGTTTTTTTATATTGTTTTGAGGGGCAATCTTAGTTCTAAGAATTTTATGATTTTACTGAGATGGAAATGATGATGGAGGATAACAATAATTAGTTTAAACTGTGAATTGAATGCATATCAACAAACAAAACACCTAGCACGGTGCATCACTTGTTTTTAGCATGGAATGTCACTTGCTCTTTTTAAAATATGCTCCGCATGGCTATGTATTACAACAGATTTATCAGAAAAACATACCTTTGGGTCAACAGACACTGAGATTTCCATTACTGATATCGAAAATCGATGTGCAGTATCAAAATGGAAAATTGATACTGTAATATCTGCTTCCAATATGGGAAAAACGATACTGCAACAGCATTATCTTATTGGATTTTTTTTAGATCCTGCTGCAAGTTTAGAAAATACCAAATACCTCCAATACATATTTTGCATCTGTCACTTGTGCATTACATATATCAGATGAGGATGATAAAAAAGAAACAAACATGAAGTGCTGATGATCTGGCACGAATTATCAGTGATGTAACCTGGAGTCAGCAAATGTTTTTTCAGCATCAGACATTCTCTCCCAGTTAACCCAGATGAGAATCATCCTACCCCAGCTTACATCCCAGTAACAGTTGTTCACAGATTTGCCCTCTTGATCCATAGCCACCTACTAGCTTTCTCTGCAGCTTCAGTACATGATTTAATGACCCTCCTTTTATCTTGACCAGTGATGCCTATAGAATCACCTTGCAGAGCAAATGTGCAAATGCTTGACAGCCCATTGCCGCATTCTGGCAGGGGTTCACCATCCTTTCCTTAACAATGCATCAACAAGTTCCTGACACTTTTTCTCTTGTGCCTCTAACATGTGCTCTTCCCTGGGGTACTGTTAATTCCATTCTTTGGTGGATTCAGATACAATGATCATGACTGGATTAAATCATGATGATGTTAACTTCAGTTGCTTACCTAGGGTCCCCTTGGTTACAGCAGTTGCACTGAGGACCTAGTCTTGACACCAATGATAACACCCGTCTCTAAGGCCTTCTGGGCAGCTGCACAGAAGGGGTAATCCAGGCCCCAAGTTCTTCTTCTGCTTAACAGAAACTTACACAAGCCCAGGTTACGAGCTTCGCTAGTCCTTGAAGGATCCATATGCTGCTTGGGACTGATCTGATGACCATAAGGTAGGCCATGAAGGCTGTCATGGGGAACTTGTGAATTCTAAATGTGGATAAATGGCCTCTGCATTCCAGCCCTGCTGACTTGACAATCATGTTTAGGGTGACATGGAAAAGAATGACTGAGAGAGTTGCAGTCTGTATTGATGCCTTTTTCGAGCTGATGCTAGTCTGATGTTCTTGACCCAGCAGTGACTCTTAGTCTGAAGTTGTTATAATAATCAAGGATGAGGTTTTTGACTTCACTGGGAATATGGAGTCAGTGTGGGGCTAGCTCAAGAAGTTTGCAGGGTATGGATCTGTATGGGTTTGCCAGATCCAGCCACAATACAGTTAAGTCCCCGTTTCCTTTTGATGCCACCCAACAACCCCTGTACTATTTTTAACAGAGAAGAGACTGAGCCTGAGTCTGTTGTGATAGGATACTTTCGAATGCACAGTCCTTGATGTACCATGGGTGCTGTATGACCAACAATATCAGGTACAACCAAAAACATTTTTCCTCGGTGGCAAATATACTGCAATTATTAATTTTCAGCCTCTAATAACTAATGATTAACAAATATGGATCTTTATTCATACTACATCTTGGGTTTGACTGTACACCTGCTTATCAGTGTTATTTTTTTTTCTTTTCTAGAAGCAGTGTTCTGCTACAGCTTCTAAATGTGACAAAAGTGGAGTCTCAGGAGTCCCCTGTTGTCCTTGAGAACTGGCTGGGTTAACCCAGTTAATGGCTATAACTGGACTATCAGCACAGCTAACATTACTTTCACAGTGATTTAATTTGATATGCTAATCAGGCATCAATATAGCTAGGGCAGACACTTATATGTTTACAATGGATATAAATGGCATTCATACTAAAGGCAGGCAAATGTACATTACACGAGGTATTGTGTATGATCATAACATACTTGCACTTTGTTTATTGCTCTTTTTATCTGTTGTGCCAGGAGTGCTCTGTTCACCAGTGGGACCAGAAAATAAAAAGAACTGTCAGAAGAAGGCTTCTGATAAACTGTTGTGTTCTGTACATCACGTGAGTATTTTCACTTCTTTGTACTGCCTCAGTTTAGTCCTTGCTTGGACCATTCATTTGTTGTTCACTGCCTCTTCATGTGTAAATATTATAGCTCAAAACCAGTTTCAATGAACTTGCTGTTTGTACAGCAGATCCCCTCCCTTGCCAAAGTGTTAGATTAATTACTTTGCTTTAATGGGCCCCACTACTGGGTACTAGTAATTAAAAGATAATGATTGGTCCCTTTGAATGTTACAAATAAAGATGCACAAACTCATTTGTGTTATTCAGGTTGTTCAATAAAAGATTAAGCCCAGTGTGGGGGAGTGGAAGCTGTGGTGGGGGTGTTGGAGCTACTTGCTATTTCAGCCAAATTATCCAAGCCTTCCTCTGTTGTCTTTGCTCTCAGGAATCCATATCTGATAAACTTTGGATTGTCACACTTGATAAGAATAATGAATGAACACTGCTGTTCATTGGCATTCATTTTCATGACCCGCTATGCTTTAAATAGCTGGAGAAAAATAAAAGTGAGGTCATTTGACTTTTATATTGGGCACTGTATCTCTTTCCCCTACTTTTTTTTTTATTGGAAGTTGACAGCTGTGTTTGGTCATGAAAATTAGTCCAGTTTCTCTCAAGAGGATTGTTAAAACTCCCCATGACCCTGCTTTAAATATTAAAGTGTGGCATATCACAGTGAAGCCACTACTTGTTTGTTTGATTCATGTTTTATTCACTTATAAATGAAAGCTGGCAGTTTGAGCTATTGACAGACTAAACACAAGGATCATATGGAGCATGTTTCTATACATAAAGAGGAGTGACATACTCTACTTCTTAAAGAAGTAACCAGAAACTATTTAAGGTGTTTTGATAGATGTTTTAATCCCATCACTTGTTTTCTTCTTTTATAATCTCTTATATACCCAGATGTTTTTTCTTTGAATTGAAAAGATGACTTTTGTGTGAGGTCAAATTTAGGGTTGTTTTTTACACCAATACTGCAGAGTCGAAAATCCACCAATCCCGTGACAGCTCTTTGCAAGGTCAACATTTTGTAAGCATGGTCTAAACTGATATACTGTAGTTTTGATGTGCAATATTTTTTTTGTAGACTTATAGACCCTTCTTTGAAGGGATCATTTAGCTCAGTTCTAAGATTCTGCTCAGCTGCTCAGGTGAGCCCTAGATGTTGAGGGTCCATCCATCCATCCATCCTCTTCTGCTAATCAGGTTGCAGGGGGGCTGGAGCCTATCCCAGCTACCATAGGGTGAGAGGCAGGATACACTCTGGACAGGTTGCCAATCTGATGGAGGGCTAAGACAGAGAGATGGACAACCATTCACACTCACTTTCACACCCATGGGCAATTTAGAATCACCAGTTAACCTAACCCCACTTATTGTATGCCTTTGGATTGTGGGAGGAAGCAGGAGTACCCGGTATGGAGTTTGCATAAACCAACAAAATATATAAAAATATATAATTTTCCCACTGATACCCAAACTTCAACACAGCCTCTTTGTGGAAGTTATGAAATTCCCCAAAGTCAAAGGCAACTGGGAAATCTTCAGTAAGCATACACTTAATTTGTGATCAGTCAACATGGCTGAGTGTCTCAGGGGCTCATTTTATTTTGAATCAAACATCCCTGTCGTTGTCTTGATTAACTAAACGAGAAACTGTTTGTCAAGTAGCTGTTTTATGGAAAAAAAAGAAAGAAAAAAGACTGCTTAAGAATGTAACTTTTTATCTCAGTTTCACGGCATTTGTTGCATTTATAAACCAGTTAGTATGATGAACTGTGCACTGGCTGATACAGTGCATTTTCTTCCACTGCTCAGTCATGTATTGTCCAGTACAAAATAGGGTGGCTAAATGAGACAGATTTAAGAGTACAGATGTAAAGGAAACATAAAAAATGTGATTTTACTCTATGTGGTCATATACTACTGTAGCGTAAGAAATACTTCCCTGTGTCTTCAATCCTTATTGGAAGCTATAGGGTATGTATTTACTGGTAACAGCATATACACATGCCAGAGATTGGTACTGATTTAACGTTTGCACAAAAAATAAACAAACAACTTTTAAATAACTTGCTGGTCTGTTTGTGTGTGTGTGTGTGTGTGTGTGTGTGTGTGTGTGTGGCTGGGGGTGGACGACTAATTTTTCCTCTGAGCAAGTCTAGCACATTAGCTACACTTTTTCCTTCCATTATATCTATATTAAGCCTGAATAAATCCAGATTTAATGCCAAAAGTCTTCTTTTGTGATCTAGAATGATAACTGAAGTTATATATCATGCATCAACAGAACTGTGTGGATTTAATTTGTGAGTTTTCCTCAAGTCCTAAAAGCAACATATTTTTATTTTATTTTATTTTTATCATAAATGTTAAACAGGTTAAAGGCATCAAATTTGACGTCAAGAAGTGCATCTGTTAAAGGAAATGACATTTGATTTTCATAATTCTTAATACAACACACATAATGCCCAGTACTTTAAACAGGAAATGTAATTTCTTGCCCGCAGAGTTCATGTGTTACTCCCACTAGCCAACTGCAACAAGCCACAGACAGATGGCTAGATATGCCATTTGTGAGTAGTGTGCATCATGTGACTTTGAGTTTCTTGGTAA
The DNA here is from genome assembly GCA_015106755.1 of Etia nguti. Classification (NCBI taxonomy): domain Eukaryota; kingdom Metazoa; phylum Chordata; class Actinopteri; order Cichliformes; family Cichlidae; genus Etia; species Etia nguti. The sequence goes on from VUQG01020053.1 coordinate 31,246, forward strand.
TTGAATATCAAATTTTAAAAAGAGACCAAAGGATTGCTTACGACTGATTGGGCAACGATCCACTGTCAGGTGTCACAAAAAAATGAGACGCAATTGAAGGACTCACAAACAAAACAAGTAATTAATTCCTGCACCTGAAAGGCACCATGTTATACGCAGACTAGCACACTTGTACTTGCATCTCAGCAGGAGAAGAGACATGAGGCAATGGAAAAGCACTGCTGTGTTCAGTCCTTCTTCCTACTGTTTGTCATCACCGGACACACTGGGAACGTGAAAGAAATGTTTCCCAGCCATATGACAGCATGTACCTCTGTGATGTAGAAATATGCTCATTAATTTTTTCGCACTGTCATATCTGGCCAAATATTTTTTTTTTCCTTTATTTAAACTTGCATGTTTACAGCCAAAGTTAGGATCCTATTTTTACATGTTATTTATAATATTAATTTGTATGTTCCATATTTTTGTGATGAATACCAATGTGCAGTAACGCTAATGGGTTTCTTGAGTGAGTACCACTCAAAGTCAACAAGTGTTCCTTGTTTGCCTTTAAATATTCATTAATGCTCTTAAATTTTCAACACCATGTGAAAGAACAGACAGATAACTAAAAACTTAAGCAACTTTTAAGTGTTTCAGCACTTTTTAAAACAACAAAAACAACATTCCAACCAGTAGGTGAATTGATGAAAGAGTATATGTGTATGAAACTGAATACTGAAGCTACCTGCTGATTTTTTAAAGTTCTTTATGAAGTGCTGATTTAAGTGTTTTCGCTGCTGCTACCTAGGTGTCTTGAAATGTATCAATCAAGAATGATTAGTAAGTGAACATGTAATTTAAGACACTTGGAGTAACCAGAGTTTACAAAAGAGAGTTCATCTTCTACTTAACATTTAAAAGGAGTGACTGAGGCCATAAACTGGCCAGGAAAGTGTTTAATAAGGTCAGCATTGATGCATTTTCCAATAGAGTACTATAGGATTGGAAGTGTTTTTGCACACACTGGGGTTGCCCCCTGGTGGCCACTAAAAAAACAGGCAGATTTGAGGCACTTCAGTGTTGGCTTCGCTCAAAAAGTCAGGAGATTTGTGCTTGGTCTATTTTTTTTGTAACAACGCTTCTTGGCAATAAATCTTATACCCTTGGAAAGCCGGTTTATTTTCCCCTTACTTTTCTCTATATTTTTCGTGCTTTGACCTCTGGACATGAAGCCGCGAAGAAGAAATGAAGTTCCTCTAATGACCACTTGAGGCTGGCTCTAAAAGCCAGACTCGTGTTTAAATTCTCACAGACTAGTGAAAAAAAAAGTTTTGGCGTCTTAATTTTTATTTTATTTTTTTTCAAATGAGCAATCCATCTTAATACTGGGTTTCGTGACGTTTCGCTAGTTTGACTTTTGTGACTTATGTGGCGTTTTTGGAGGATTTTAATGGAATTATCTGACATTTATATTATGGCTTTCTGTATGTTACAGCCTGACGAGGAAGCGAGAGGTGAGCGTTCAGCTGTTTAATTATGTATGTCCGTGCACCTGTGCATTTCTCGATGCAGCTGCTGACCATGTTAGCTAGCGCCAGCGGTACACTGTAAAATATAATTAATTCTAGCTAAAAAGACAACTAAATAATTAAATACATTAAAAAAAAACCACTACAAGTATACTTAAAAATTAGCTAGCATTAGTGTATAGAAGACCTTTTTTGTATATAATTTGCCAGTAGATGATGGTCGCGAATGAGACCAGAGGTCAGAAAAAGTAAACTAACCCATGAAACGGACACTTCTCATTTTTTTTCTTCTTTTTGTTTATATTTGAAACCATTTAAGACTGTGTTCTTGCAACTTTTTGGTTAAGTAAAATCAATATTCTTCTACATTATTTTTTAATTTTTGGAAACAGGAAATGCGCACAGGATGTGGGATCTCATTCTGTAGGACTTTTGGTCCAGTCCAGTCCAGTCTAGTCTTGACAGGTAGGCACTTATTTCTTGCATCTTTCCGTGAATATTGTGCCTGAGAAATTGATTGATTTTCTGACACTGTTGTGTATATTTTGTAACACGATAACCATCTGTTGTAATGTGTGGATCAAGCAGACTCGTGATGGATGGTAGATAAACACATTTTTGAAAGATCCTGTTTTTAGTGTGACGGATACAAGATTGCCAACCATTACGCCAAGATGGGATATTGTCATTGTACTTTTAATTCAAAGTCTTGTGAGATTTAAAAAAAAAAGTGTTAGGAAAGTGGTTTTGAAAACACTGAACAGGTAATTGCAGATAGCACTCTCAAGTGCCTCCATAAATGGCTTTTGATTTCAACTCCAGGCAAACGAACAGGAGCTTTCCATTAACAGCATTTGGCAAATCAACATCTTGAGGTATAATTATAAACATGTTTCCAAGAGAAAATGCTGTAATGGTGGCTAGACAGCATGTGTTGATAATTACATAGTGGATAATGGACAGAGGATAGTAGTACATTGCAGGAGGTGCTGGACCCAATGGGCCATGATAATTAACCAAAATCTTAATGACATCGGGAAAAATGATTCCTCCCCGGCTCGTATATGATAAATATGTAATGTTTCATTACAATAATGATGGGAATGCAAAATGCCAAACCACTGAATGTCAAACTTTTGTCACTGTTGTCTTGTAATTAGAGAAAGCTCCAACTGTCTTAACAATTTCCCAGAGCAGCCTCAGACAGCATTTAGCGCACTCATGAAGACGTGGTGACAGGGAAGGGAATTGTGTGGAGAGCATAGCCGGGCGCACAGTCTAACGGTAATTTAGTGCTTGTGTCCACTGTGTAAATCTTAATCCTTTTGACAATTAAAGAGTTAAAAATAATAAATCTTTTTACAGCATGCTCTCCTTTGTGTATATATGTTTCTTGTCATCTGCAACTGAGCAGGCTGGAAAGATAGCAGTTTGTATATTGTAGAAACGACTAGGTGAACCACAGTAGTCTTGTAGAAATGCATTAGTCAGGTTATTTTGACCATCCCGCCTCTCTGTAAGATTGCTCTACACAGTCGAGAAATCCCTGTTCAATTTCCGAGCTGGCTGTTTTAACCCACATAGACTCCAGTGGGAGATGTGATCAATACACTGTACTTGACTATCATTATCAAGACTTATATCTCCTTCAGTTCAGGGCCCATTAAATCAGAGGACCACATTTTTCTGTCCAGTGTCTCACCAAGGCTCTTGAGTCACATTAAGGTCTGATTTACGCGTCTTTAATGATGGGCCACTCTTAATTAGCTGGTGGCACAAAAACGCAGCCGCTTCTGAAAAGGATGACCATCTAAGGCTCAGGAAGATGTTTGCTTCAGGCCACGCTCAATCTGTCATCCGTATCAAATCGTGCTCACTTTGCAAAAACAGCTTCCACTGGTGACTGTGGCCATACCTCATATGTTGAGAGATGCCAGAGGCAATAATGAATCCTTGCTGAGATTCCTCCTTCCCTTGCATCAATTCAGAGTGCCAGTTAAGCAAGGCTTTTGGTCTGCAGCAAGGTCTCTAACTTCTCTTTCCTGAAGTATCTGCTGTCAAACAGAGGACACTGATGAGTTCTTCGCTCCTTGTTTTGGTCACAATCCATTGGCTTCAGCCTGAGAGGCTTTCTATATCATTAGCAAAAAAATAATTTAGTTAGTTTAATGGAGTGACTTAGACTAACAAGTTGTTGCAACAAGAGTACCCTGAAGTGACTTGAGATATATTACCACAGTAGTAGTGGTTGCTCATTAGCTCCTTGCAGTGTTATTGCAGTTTGGCTCATGAGAAACCTGCATAATATTCATGCACGGCTGTAAAAGAGAGACGGCTGATAAATTGCATAATAACCAGATTAGCAATATGTCACACTAAGCCTCTGGCAAACGGCAAGGGAATTGGGAAGATTCTACCCTTCCTGTGAGATGAGAAAGATATAAATAGAAACCTTGAAGCACAATTTGTCAAGTTACATGAGCAGAAATGCATTCCCCTTTCTGCACCACCCAAAATATGTACGCACCCTTTGAAGCAGATTTCATCAAGTTGTAATGAAAATGTTGATGTATCTGTGAAAGCATTGACAAATATCTTGTTAAAGGTCACATTCATTTCACAACCTTTATTTTCTGATCCTTGGCACACTGGGTGACTTGAAACAATCTTTTATAAGGTGAAATAAACTCTGGTCATTGTAGTGTGATAATGTGTTCCATTAGGCCAAATTATCTGTGGCTGTTCAAAATGATAATTCTGCCTGTTTGGAAGCCTAGAAGTGGAATTGTATTGTGCAATTTAGTCAAGGTTGATGGCCAGGCTAAACACTTTGTTCCCAATGAAGTTCCAATTGTCACAGAATCTGATGTAAGGCTTCCAAAACGACTTTTTTTTTTTTTTTTTTAATCTAAGAAGAGAGTACACGAATAAAAGAAAGAACATTTCACTCTTTGAGACGCTTCATTCTCCAAAACTCAATGAAAACAGTACATTGCTGACTTAAGGGAAAAACCAAAGAATTTTTTCTGTGTTGTTTCTTTTATGAAATGACTCAGAAATAATTTGCTGGGTTTTTATTCTCTTTCCTAAAGATGAATTGTGATTCCCTTGTGATCCCTGATCTGAAGCTGTTTTCTAGTGTTTTGCTGGAAAAACACTTTTGTATTTAGTTACAGTTTGTGATCACTGCTAATTAGTAACTCCTAACATGCTAAAGAAAGTTATTACAGTATTGTGGTACTGTAGCAGCAGGACCAATGCTAAAAGTACAGGCTAGCAAACCTAGTAGTATGACTTTAGACTCTTGGTAAGATGCTTCAGCATTCAGTCATTATGAAATATGTACAGGGCTTATTAAAAATTAAACTTTTAACTCATTCGAAATAAACATACACTTCAATCTTTATGTGATATTTAGGAAAGTGTTTTTTGTTATCAGTTTGGTTTCAACAAATTATGAGAAGGTTTCAGTAATACATATACTCATTCTGCTATGAAAACAAACAATTTCATTAAAAAGCGACTAGAGTAATTCTGAAGCACTGTGAAAAAGGGCAGATGATACTCTGTACCTGTAGATCTAGTCTCTGTTTGCTTTGTAGTCTCTTTATGAAGCTCATCCAAGACTACTTGGTCATTAAAAGACCGAGTTAGGTAGTTGTTCCTATTTGTGAGATGAGCTGCATCCCTACCTTCCCTTCCTTTACATTGCACCCTCACAAAGTTTAAAACTTGGCCACAACACTTTTCTCCCACTTTTTAATTATATGTAGCTGTTTTTCTGGTGCACCATCAGACTCTGCAATTCACCTGTTTACTGTCTGTCATAGTACTATTAAATATTTGCTGGTCCTCTCCCTTGTGGAAGTGGAACTGCACTGTTTTTTTTTTTTTTAAGAAGGCAACAAATGAAAAACGTGTGTGTTCCAGTGACGTTGTGAACAAGTCAAGCCATGAATTTAGAGCAGGATATGGGCTCGAGGGTAGCTGTTTGGAAAGTAATTACATCAAAGGCTGTTGAGGGAATATTTGCGACACAAAAATTGCTGCTGATGATAAGCAGGGCCCCACAAGGCAGTAGTTATGGACTCCTTGTGGCCAGTGCACTGTTGTGCTTTCTCTTACAAAATAATAATTTATCTTACAATGATGAGCCCACCTGTCTATAGTTACTATCCTGAGGAGTGAAACTGCTGGGTTGCTTCTTGTGCCTCTGAATGACTACATATTACTTTCCCAGGTACCCAGATGCATAAATTTATCTATGTGTGGGTTGTGAGGGTTTTTATTTATTTGTTTTTTAAGATTGGCAGCACTGATATATTAGATAGTGTATGTGTTACATATGTTTCTTCATATCCTTTGACAGAACATAAGGCAGAAAAGATAATTGGGGTAAATGAAAAATTTTGTCCAAGTTTTAAGAGTAGTGTTGCCATTAATGAATAAATATATATTAGATTTTTTTTAAAACTCCTTAAAAATGGCTATTGGCATCAGCCGTGAAAATCCAGTATCACTGATTATTTTAATCAGGATTTTGTTCTTATCTTTGAATAAAACTCTAATGTTCTGCTTGATTACTATCTCAGGAGATTTCTGGATTCTTACTCCTCGCCTAATCTTACTGTTGTCAGTTGAAATGAAGTAAGCTGTATGTTGTTGTTGCATCCTCCTCGTCGATGTTGCTGTATTACTTTCTTAGACGTGCATGACCTCTTTCTGTACATTTACTGACTGGGTTTCACCTTTAATAGTTGAGGGGTGTGTGTGTGTGTGTGTGTGTGTGTGTGTGTGTCTGCTTCTGCTTCTGCTTCTGTAATGTGCAGTAACACCCTCCAAGCATTAGAGCTTGTCAGACGGTGCTGACCTACATAGTCACTGTTGAGTCATGGATGCAGAGGTTGGTTTTGACAACCTTGCATAGTTTTGGTTGGCAAGAAATTGTTGCCCATTCTGGGTGGCCGTCAATGTGCTGTGTAGGGGAGTAATGAAATCTGTTAAACTTGTTACAGAGGCAGTCAGAAATTCCATCATCATCATCATTTCCATCATCCTTTGTTTGCCCACACACATTATACAAGCCATTATGAGTTCAAACAGAACAGAGTTAGCAGTGAGTGATGACAATCAAAAGATTTTAGCTAAGGCAAACAACTGTTCATGTAGTATGCAAGTTATATTTATTATATTGCAATCGTTTGCAATTCCACTGCACCCCTTCAAGTTTCAGTGATAGGAAATATAATATTCTCTGTTGTTTGGTGGGATATAGGAAGTCCTAAAGCACAAACACTGCAAAACCTATAATATAAATGACCATCACTGCAAATATGTCCCTTTTTATATAAACTCTGTAGGCAACATTGAGTAGTAGCATATCTGCAATATTGTTATCTACGATTACAAGACATTGTTCTCTTGATCGTACTTGGGTAATTATAACTGAGTGAAATAATGCCAGTGTTGCAAATTCTTTAAAACTGAAATAGAGCCTGGCCAAAGAATTTACAGTACATGATTTCAGAAACTGAAAAACCTCTGGCATAAACGCATTTGCAGAATATAAAATGTGATTTTCATTAACCAGAGAATATGTCTGGAATTTTGTTTCAGGAAAATTGGCGTGAGAGTTTAAAGGGGGCTCAGTGTGCATTGATCCTTTACATTATCTGAGAGGCGGTGATTTTGGAGTACAAACTGCCTAGAATAGCCCAACAGTTTGATGTACAGCACAGTACAGGAGGTCATCTTGTTATTCTACCAGAACTTGTTGCAGAGTTGAAAGTTTTAATTGAGGCTGCTTTCTTTGTGAGTTGAGATTGGAAAACTTGAAGCACAAACCTCAAATTAGACCGTGCAGATGGATCACATATATTATTCCTGCTTTAACCAACTTAAATGAACGACCCCTAATACATCTCCTGGGAAATGGCGAAGAACAGATTATCAGTACCCCTGCCTGGCACACCTGAGGCTCAATGTGAAATCATATCTATGAAAACACACAGGTGTGGTTCATCTTGTGTAAGGAGACAGTTCTTGATTGGTATAGATTACATATTGCATAATGCGTATCAGGATAGTGAAAGTTTATGTTTTTGAAACATTAAAGCATAAGGCATTTACGACACTCAATCAGTGCTATTTAGGTGGCCATTAAAGGATGGTAATATTCTTTAAATGCTACGTGTGTGTGTGTGTGTGTGTGTGTGTGTGTGCGCGCATGTGTGCAAAAATTGAGCCTGTTATGCCCACGTACATTGATTCTTTGCCTTACAACCTTTTGATATTCTCTTATAAATAATTTCTTATTTACAGTAAAATCTGATTTTTTTGCTGTACGTAGTATTTTGATAAAAACCTGAGGTTGGACCACATCATCCTCCCAATATGCTGAATTGACAGGTCTGTCTCTGCCTTGTACATACATACATGCGCACTCACACAGCTATATATATGTGTGTGTTTGTATGTGTGTATATATATATATATATATATATATATACACAGGGTGGGCCATTTATATGGATACACCATAATAACATGGGAATGGTTGGTGATATTAAAGTCCTGTTTGTGGCACATTAGTATATGTGAGGGGGCAAACTCCTCAAGATGGGTGTAGACCATGGTGGCCATTTAGAAGTCGGCCATCTTGGATACAACTTTTGTTTTTTCAATAGGAAGAGGGCCATGTGACACATCAAACTTATTGGTAATGTCACAAGAAAAACAATGGTGTGCTTGGTTTCAACATAACTTTATTCTTTCAGAAACTTGTAAATAACTCATGAAAGAATAAAGTTACGTTGAAACCAAGCACACCATTGTTTTTCTTGTGACATTACCAATAAGTTTGATGTGTCACATGGCC
>VUQG01020054.1:0-15987 GCA_015106755.1 Etia nguti
CCACCTCCAAATCTGAGGCCATGGTCCTCAGCCGGAAAAGAGTGGAGTGCCCACTCTGGGTCAGGGACGAGTTCTTGCCCCAAGTGGAGGAGTTTAAGTGTCTTGGGGTCTTGTTCATGAGTGATGGGAGAAGGGAGCGGGAGATCTACAGACGGATTGGTGCTGCGGCTGCAGTGATGCGGACGCTGTACCGGTCTGTTGGGGTGAAGAGAGAGCTGAGTGTAAAAGCCCAGACCCAGGACACGCTGGAGAGATTATATCTCTTGGCTGGCCTGGGAATGCCTTGGTGTTCCCCCGGACAAGCTGGAGGAGGAGGCTGGGGAGAGGGAGGTCTGGGCTTCTCTGCTTGGGCTGCTGCCCCCGCGACCCGGCCCCGGATAAGCGGAAGAAGATGGATGGATGGATGGATTTTCCAATAAAAGCCACATGATTCAGTTCTAATCTCTTCTCCAGAAACGTCGGACAGTAACTGGGGTCCTTCTGTCTGTTGTGTATTATTCAAGGCCCCGGGCAGTTTTCAGCTTCATTAGGTACATTCGTAAATATATTTTATAGCTCTGATGTGCCCTTTAGCACTGCTGTATACATCCACAAATATTAATTGTTGTGCTTTTTTAAATGTTCTTTTTATATAGAATGTGATCACTGAGTTCAACAAAGAATTACATTGAGATTATGTAAGTGTGGATCATGAGTGGACTTGAAAAACAGCCTCAGTTATCTGTAGCATGAATAATTTGCATGTGATCTCTTTTTATGACCACTATGAAAATCTGGAGCAGGCAAGTCACATTTATAACGGGGTCATAAGACTTTGCCACTAATCATAGCTGATTTTTTTTTTAACTCACTGACCTAAATACTGTAAGAAAGGAGAGTGATCCGCAAACATGCTTCCTGTTTGGCTTCTTTTTAACCTGGGTTCTTCTTTTGCATTTTATTAAGATATTAAGGAATAATGCTAAACACTAAACAGCTCTAAGGAACACTATCCATGAAGTAAAACTTAATCTTACCAAAGTACACACCAAAATTGGCCATTTTCCCTGACCCATGCCGGCTGAGCTCATCACAGATGTATTGTTTGTACATATGACTTTTTTGACACACTGCAAGGCTGTAGATGTCTTTCCATTGTCAATAATTAGCATCTTTTCATGATGATTTGAGCAACCATGTTACAATCATATGCTGTATTTTTCTAACAAAGGCATTGTGGGTTTTTCATTTTGTCATTGTTTTTAGTAACTCTTTCAAAACCAAGAATTTTCCCTCAATAATCTTCTGACGGCTGTTTAAGGATAGCATGGAATTAACTTGTCTTACATACTTTGTTCAGTATGGGCCTTATAAAGTGACTGTACCACCAGAGTAGTCAACACTCAACTCATATGGTGTATTTTTATGTAAAAAAACACAAAAATAGCAAGTGAATATAGTGCTTATATACCTCAAAATTAAATATATCTTGTGAATGAATGAATGAATGAATGAATGAATGCCTTTATTTTGTCTCTTGCAGTTGCCTGCATCAAAATTTCGACCAGTGATCACAATCTGATTCTGAATTTGTTTTTTGGACACTTATTAAACCTGGGGCAAAAAAAAAGTTCTGCATGTTCCCTGGGCTCTGTTTTTCAGGCTTTAGAAAATCTAACTCAACGTGGGAGAGTTTGCGATTCAAAGGTCTTTTTACAACATCTTGGTTGGTAAAAATACAACAAAAAGAGCAGGAAGGTCCAAGTAGACAAGACTTTTACCTGTGAAAGTAGGATTCCATTCCCATATGTGTATGAATTGCATAACAAAGCGTTAATAAGTCTGTTGTTAATGACTAATGTGAAGTTGGTTAACAGTGAGTAAGTAGTGGTTCCATACTGTAGTGGAGCAGGGTATCACAAACTAGTACACTCCCCCCAGTGCTGGATGAATGGGAGGGAAAAAAATCAAACATGGATCCATCCATCGATATTGATGCTCCCTTGGGAAATAAGCAGCTGTACCTGTTAACAGTAAATATATGCATCTTAATATAAAGTGCTAATCATAATCAGTTAAGTACGTCTCTCATACAACCAGTAACAGCACATGGCTTGTGACCTTTTTGCTGACCCGTAGAGACGGTGATGACCCGTTTGGTTACAGGGCTTGAAGACTAGAAAATGATGCGTGTGAGACTGAGAAGGGGAAGATTCAGACTCAGTGACCTTTCTGTTGGAAATGGTCGGGATCACGTGGTGTCTGTGAAAACTTCAGGACAGGGGCAGTTACTCATCCGTGCATTCTTGGCGACTAATGGAGGGAAAAAAGGCTAAGCACGCAAGTTTGATCTGTTATGATGATGTATTGATTATAACTGGAGCAGCAGCCCCCTAAGTCATAATATAAAATGGCTGAGTGGTGTTGCATTGGTAATCTATGTGGCTGAGCCTAGGGTTGAGCGTGGAGCGTTTGTATATAACCTAATTTAGATTAAAAAAAAAAAAATGGAAATACACACTCACAAACTTCTGGATGTATAGTGCATCTGATGCCCAGGGCCGGCTGCACAGTGATATTTGGCCTTATAATCATATCACATTACTTTGAGTTTTCCACATGCTACAAAACACACACAGCAGGGGGATTGTTAACCAAAACAGATTTGATCTTCTCAGACAATTTGTCCCATTCTCCGGTCCAGTCGAGCTCTTCCAGCCAGAGTAGGAGGGATGGAGGAGTGTTTTGCGCATTTCAGACGTAGGTTGTCCGCGGGGTCTCTTTGCTCCACAATTACCGCTTTATGATGATACTTAACTGCAGCCAAGAATCGAGAACAACAGAGGCAGAGAGTGTGAAGATGTCTGGTGGGCTGCTATCTGTTCACTCTTGTGCCTTTACTTTTCTTTGCTGTTTGGCACTAAACACTCCCGTTTGTGTCTTTGTTTCTCTTAGAAGCAGACTCTTCACAACTTTCTTTGCGCTTCTTTAACCCTCCACAGACCCTTTTCCACGGGTTCAGCATTACACTCAATGAAAAATATCACACATTTAAGTCAACAAAGCAGTCCTTGTAGTGGCTGTTTTGGGGCTATCACGGGATGGAGTTTGTCATGGATACCAGTTACAACTTTTCTGTGCTCTCCAGGCATGACAAACCTTTTAAAGTTCTAGAGTTTCATATTTTTTTTAACAGGCTCAACAATGAACTTTTAGTCTGATTTCACAGAAATGGCTTGACATTTTTGGGCTTGTTTGATATCTTGCGAAGACTTGGATAGGAGGGCTAATGCAACTTTGTTGTCTGTCTAGGCGATATGAAACCACTTCTAGCAGCTGGTTTGCTTATCGTAGGCTAGAAACAGAGGAAACAGTCTTGATAACAAGATCAACCTGGCAGAACCTCTAATGCTTACTAATCAACATGATGTTTTTTTTGTTTAATCTGTGTGGAAAACCAAAGTGTTAAAAGAAGAAGAAAAGTTTTGCAGTTACAAAGGGTTTTTTTAAGTGGTTACATTCATTTTCTGGAGTCTAGTTGCTGTGCCGTGTCTTCAGTTGAGTGGCTGCTGCAGGAGTAAAGTATTAGATTTAGAGATTTAAACACAAAATCTAGTAATGTGATTAAAGGATCCCAAAAATAAGCAAAGTACAATAGACTCGTTTTTATTACATGGCTGAGTGTGTATCAATCATTAATCATTAATCATCATCATTAATCATTAAGACTGAATCAAATAGATTTAAACATTCCAGGAACATAATTTTTCCTAATGGTTCAGTCACTTCAGAGTAAAAACAGAACTGCAATCTTCTTATAGCTGTGTCAAATCAGTGATTGCTTGGTGGTTGCATTCAATTTTCTCATATTCATCAACTTTAACTGAGGCAACTAGTTGATCACCCACTGGTTGAGTGTGCAACACCCTAAACCTGTAGGTTCCAACATGTTGGAAATCTGTCTGAGTCAGTCTATAACATGTCTTTTTGAACAAGTCTTTCCAATAGAGGACTTGCCTCAACTGGTTGCCAACTGGTTGCATTCTGGTCATATTCCGAGCAACTATGTGATTTTGCAGATAAATCACCATCGTGCAGCAACTGCATCGCTGTTTTTGGAGGAATTTCTAAATTTTAGTTTCAGCTCTACGAGGTTCTGGCTGATTTCTGTGGAAAACAGACACAGTTAACTGACACATTATCACAAACAGATTGAGGTAAAGTTGGCAGTTCCATGCATTCAATCGCGAACTGATAGACGTCCTGATGCACCAAAGTCACTTTGAAGACGGCATCTGACTGCGATAGTTGGAGACTTGGTCCTGGTCTTGAATGCATCCATTTCAAAGGTAAACCAAGTGCACAGCACATCATGTCTGTTGCTTTGGTCATGCAATGGTTTACAACCTCTGTTTCCCCTCATGTAACTACAGCACAAGTTGTCTATCTGAAGATACCGTAAAGAAAAAAAAAGACCGAAAATATATAATAATAAAAAGATCCTGTACAACTCACGCAGCCCCAATTGTCTTCTTCCTCCAATATACTGAAAATCTTTTACAAAAAATGTCGCTGTATTGTCTGTATGTAATAGCAGCTGTGTTAATTGCGACAGTTTCCTTGTCATTTGGAACATTTACAGGCATAATTGACGCTTTGAGAAGTAAAAGATTGAGAAGAGAGCACTATTATACGACGTGTCAGAGTTTACATCTTAAAATATGGTTTTTCCTCATTGCAGTCAAGCTAATAAAAGAGCTTCTTTTGATGTCTTGGCACATTAAGAGTGCGTCATCATTCAGTCTTGCACTGCTTGGTCGACACAGTTTTTATACTCCATTAACATTTGACCCACTTATGTGTAATAATTGCATTCGCTTTATAAATTTCTTATATCTTTTTTCTTTTCTTTTTTTGAAGCACTGCACCCTGCTTCTTTCTTTTCTCCCCTTTTGCTTTGTCTTGTAGAATTTGGTAGATAGTGTGTGAGAAAAATGTCTATCTACACCCATCTGGATCCCTACTCTCTCGACTGACTGCTCATCTGTGATAACATGAGCTCCATGCCCTCAGAACATAATAACCTAATAGTCCATGCTGCTTCTGTCACTTTGTCTCACAGAGCAGGACCGGGGAGAGGGACTGATTCAGACGGTGTGAGAGAGCGATACAGTAGATAGATAAAGATGAGAGGAAATAACTTTCCCTTTTTTTTCCCCCTCCGTTATTTACAGTTGTGGAGCGGTGGGTGTGTGTGCCTGGATTGCAAAGCTGCTTAGTGGTATGATTCAGTTTGGGGATTTGAATCTGCTCTCACCCCCACTTCAAGCACTAGAGTGGAGGCGGACAAAGGGTGAGATTGAGGGGGAGTGTGTGCATGTGCACGAGAGCGAGGAACGGCGTAGGAGACGCTCAATCTGGTATAGCTCCATGTGAAAATGACCTACTTCCTGTCAGCTCGCTCTCAAATGGATTGCTGTTTTCTGATGTGTGGAGGAGTGGGGGAGATTTTTCTCTGTGGGGTCTGAAGGGGGTAAGAGGGGGTGGAAGAGTTTGACGTGGAATGGTTAAATGAAGTAAATAAGTAGGTGGCTCTTGGGACCTTAAGGGTAGGATAAAATAAATGTCATGTTAGTGAAATGTAAATTCTGCATGCATGCATGGCGAGCATAGTGTGTGCTCACCTGTGCATACATTGTCTGTTGGCTCATGCTGTAAAACATGTAATGTTGCGTGATGTACTGCTCTCTCTTTGCTGTGTTAATTACCCGAAAAGACGGCTCGATGAGAGTTGACTATCAAAAAGCCAATATTTGAGGGGGCAGGCCTCGCCAGATGCTCAGTGGTCGTGTGTGTGTCTGTGTGTGTCTGTGTGTGTCATCCTGCATATCTCGCACACACACAAAGGGTTGTTTATGGACGTCATCTGCTTTTCAGCAGGGAAGTTTCTGTGGTTTTAATTTGGTTTTAAAGGAAATTCTCATGAGAACCACAAAAGCCTCATATCGTCTAAACCTGCTCTTTAATTTAGATACATCTATACTTTGTGATTTTATACATTAATTACCAAACTATATAACACACTAACAGGATGCACATGATCATGTAGATAAAGAACCTACATGTACACCCATTTCATACTGTTTCATATACTTAAGCAGTTTCTAATAATATTTTATTTTTAAAAAGTACTGCACAAGTCTCAAGCCACCCCTCATTTCTTTGTATTTTGCTTCCAAGGAGCCTGACTTTCTTCTAAATATTTTTTAAAGTAGTCTTGAACAAAAGACTTTCTGACGGTTTTTTGAAACATTTTCCTTTGCCTTTGTTATTTTTTTACTCATTTTCAATCCAGTCCTTGTACCTGACCATTTTCAGAGGAATGTTTTTTTTGTTTGTTTGTTTTTTGCACTGATACTGACCTGTTGTACCTTAATTCGTGCATGAAAAAGGGGCCTAACTCAAGGGATGAGTCACTGTTGTGTCTACACATATCACTTGGCAAAGAACCAGTTTTAAGCTTTACTTTTAGATCTTTAGCTTTTCTTTTTTCTATGAAAAAAAAAATCAAAGGCAACACAATTTGACAGAAAAAAAAATTCGTAGTTTTTGTACCAACAAGGTGATTGAAAAAGACCAGCTGATAACTTTAAATATCTTGGAATGGTGTCCGGTGTGTCCTCAAAAATTCTGAGGAAACTAGACAAGTGGAAAACAAATGAAGAATTGGTAGGCCTGACCCAAAAAAAAGAAAAGCTATCTAGAGTAGATGAACAGTACTCAAGAGTGAAGTCCTTAAGAAACAAGAACAAATCCAGCAAAGACCTGACAAAGGACCTGAGAGATGCATCTGGCTCTGTAAGTTCTTCCATCTACTGTTCAATGGAGCCTCATCAGAAATGGTCTAAGTGGAAGGGCAGCTGGCAAGAAACCATATTGAAGGAAAAGAAACAGGAAGGAAAGGCTGCGATATGCCAAATTACACAAGAAGTAGACTGAAAATCAGTGGCACATATGATGGAGTGATGATGTGATGTGTGACGAAAATATTTGGAGGAGCTCAGAAGAGAGATACAAAAGTAAGTGTACACAGCCTCCCCAGAGCCCAGACCTCGACATTACCGAAGCAGTGTGGGATCATCTTGAGAGAGAGCAGAGAAAACGTCCAAAGAAGAGCTTTGAAGGTCCTTCAAGAGGCCTGGAGAACTATTCCTTAAGACTACTTAAAGACAGTACAAGAAAGTTTGCATAAGAGAGTTCAGAGCTGTGCGTTGAATCTTCACTCCTTAGTATTGCTATAAAGTAATGACACCACTGATATTTAGATTGGTAGTCTTTAAGAGTCTATAATATTTCACTATGACATCCTGAGTACAAAAAATGAAAGCTTGATTGCAAAACCAAGTGGTTTTTGTTTTCCCAAAAAAGCTTTTGGAAGCTGAAATGATGGACTCTGGAACGCCTGGAGAAACTGGAAACTTTACCCTGCTCCATTTGTTATGAGACGTTGGAGAGACAGAAATGAAAGCAAAGCAAGCATGAACGTTGGCAGAGCATTCAATTTATGGAGAGACCTCTGGGACTTTTTGAAATGCGTGGAAATCACCTGTTAAAAACTAATCTGACCATGTGACTTTGTGTGAGCTCCAGCAAAGACTTTTCACCAGTTAATAAATCTGTAATCATGGATCAGAGTTGGACCAAATTTAATCTTCATATTTAGGAAGGGAATATGTGAATAATCCAAGGTTCAACAGCACACCCACTTGCAGGATAACATAAAATATGCAAGAGTAGAAAAGGCCACAAAAAAAAAATATGTGGAACTTCCCGGCACACTCCTTTCCAGTCTCTTTGCTGCATTTAATCCCGGCTTTCAAAATGAATTGGCAGTTCTGTCTGTTAGTGTATTAATTTGGGTCATGAGTAATGTCTCTGGGATGGATTCATCGAACAGGTATGCGCTGTCAAAGCTTAATCCCCGTGACTCTGTCTGGCTGGTCGGAAGCTGAATTAAATTAATCCACTGTCATAACCCTGCCCCTCTCTATCACTCACATGCTATTTCATTTTCCCTGCACGCTGTGTTTTCCAGTGCCTGAGGACCTGTCTTTAGAGGAAAGAGATGAGCTGTCAAACATACGGCGTAGGAAAAAAGAGCTTCTGGATGATATTGAAGTGAGTAACAGTGGAATTAATGTTATTTGAGTAATCTGATCAAACAGTTCTAAATGAATGATTCGGAGCAAGCCTTAAACTAATAAAACAGGTTGTTGATGTGTGTTGCATGTCTGAAAAGTCCTCTGGTGTAATGCAGAGCAATGAACCTTATTTCATTTGTTTTCAGATCTTATATTGTTACATTTACATATATTAGAAAAAACTAATTTCCTGCTGCCTTTCATCATGAAATTCCTCACTCTTTGTCATATTAATAAGCAAGCCGCTTACAATTAAATATATTTAACTATTAAAATCAGAGACTGTGTTTGCTTGTCATTCAAGAGCTGCACTGTGTTGTCTTAGGAGCTAAACTTTACTTTATGAAACGAGTGACTTTGTCCTTCGATTTCAGCGGCTGAAGTTTGAGATTGCAGAGGTAATGACTGAGATCGAGCAGCTGACCTGTGTGGGGGAGAGGTGAGGTTTGATCGTTTTTTTACCTGTTGTGTGATTATTTTCATTATGAATTATCTCCTTATAACAGCATTTTCTTGGCTCTTAGTTTTGTCTGTAAGCTGTCGTTGAATTGGCAATAAAATATAAAAATAAATAATAATAATGTTCATTGGTGTTTCCATAGGAACAAGATAACATTAAGTTTTACCCTTTTTTTTTTTTTTACATTAATTCATGCAAAACAGACTAAAAAAGCAAAAAGCGAACATTTAGATAGCTGGTACCAGCAGTTCCTCAAATGCTAAATCAGGCTTCAGTCACACAGTCATAGAAACTGGTCGGTGCCCCCGATTGCAGAGGAAAAATGTGTATTTCCTGAATAGTTGCCGAGTGGCTGCTAGCTGATGCTCGGTGAAATCGGTCGCAAAGTGGGTGCCCCACCAAAAACCGCTTCGTTTATGAGCAGATTGCTGCGTCCGTCTGTAGTTTACATGGAAGTTGCCAACTTGTCTGCAAACACTCGCCATTTTACTCTCCAGGCGATTGTGAAGCTGGGAAACTGGAACCTGAAACAGAGAACTTTCACATTCAAAGTTGCGCCATACTTAACCAACTAACTTAACCAACACATTTCCTCAACGAATACCAGAATGCTCTCTTTTCCCTAGCCACCAGTGGTCCCCAGATGGTCATAATGGTCTCCAGGCCTTAATTAGCAGGATAGCTAATAGTGTTGGAGATTTAAATGAGGTCAAGTCAAAAAGTAGTAGCGTTGCATCTTTTTTTTTTTTCTTTGTTTTATCTGATGAATACTGATGTGCTAAAGCCAGTTACTGTTTGTTAAACTTACTGTTTGGCTGTTTGGATGACTTCAATGAACCACCAAGAGATCTGCTCATCAGTTTTTGTTTGCTTTGGCTCTGCTACTCTTTTAACATACAGTTACCTTTGCAGTGAGACTCACACCTGTCAGTTTGTGTGTGTGTATGTGTGTTAACATGTTAATATCCCATTGTTTGAGGAGAAAAGCGGGACAGTCCCTCGACTTAACATTAACCAAACTGTCTGCATTCAGACGATTTCATTTGATTGGTTGCCGAGGTGGGGTGAGGTAATGTGTGTGTCTCAGGCGCAGCTGGCAAAGGGGCTCCAGCTATTTTTGGGCTCACGTAAGGCTTAGGGAGCGTTCAAAGACACGCAAAGGTAGAGATTTCCCCGAGGAGTGCGAGCAAGAAGTGTTTTGAGCATTAATATGGGACAATGTACTTCCATTTAGCTAGGATGTATTAAAGAAAAGGGACAAGATGCACTCAAGTGAGCAGTAACAGCTGATGCACAATCACATGTCGTGAACATAATTCAAGTTTTCTCAGTTTAAACCAAATGTAAACTCAGTCTTTACTTGACTGAGTGGTTGGTAAACACAGTTATGGCAGGCCCTGAATAAACTCGACACAAAGTGACCTACTAAACAAACGCAGCAGCTGGGGAGCAAAATTGGACTCGGCTATCATGTGAAGGATGTTTCTGTGTTTTTTATTCTTTCGGTTTTCGTCACAGCAAAACCACACAAAGAAACAAGCAGATCGCCATGGGAAGGAAAAAGTTCAACATGGACCCAAAAAAGGTCAGAGGAGATCCAGAGTTTAAATTTTAAGATATCCCGAAATCATTCATTGAAACTGAGTAAAATATGTATTTATACTGCGCTTGCTCTCTCTTTAAAAACAGGGAATCCAGTTTCTTTTGGAGAATGATCTTCTCCAGAACACCCCAGAGGACATTGCACAGTTCCTCTACAAAGGAGAAGGGCTCAACAAAACAGTCATCGGGGACTATTTAGGGGAACGGTGAGCTCTCCAGTTTTCTCTCTGTTTTCCTTCTACCTTTCCTTTTCCTCTCCCCACGTCTTTGTCAGATCTGCACTGCACATGCTCAGACATCAGTGATAGAGCCCTGGGAAATTGGTGGTCTGGATTTATGGAGCAGAACAGTGCCAGGAGACCGTGCCGCTGAAAGAAAAAAAAAAAGCGTAGGGGACATGTGGTTCTTATCGAAGAGAAGTCAATGGGGATAGGATGTCAAAACAACAGGGGACATCACGCTGCCTGTCTCAGCCGGCACAGTGGCTCTCTGTCTGAGAGTGGCACTGTGACGTGGCTGCACGACTTTACTTTCCACCTTCAGTCACTGAGCATATGAGTTCATCACTTCTTCTGCTTTTGTTTAAGCTTAACTACTCATCACATGTGTTTCTCTCCCCACCCCAGGGATGACTTCAACATCAAGGTCCTCCAGGCGTTTGTGGAGCTTCACGAGTTTGCAGACCTCAACCTCGTTCAAGCCTTAAGGTACTTAAACAACTCATATAAAGAAGAAAAAATTAAAGCAGGCGACACTGAGTGGGTACTACAGTCCAGATTGTAAAGTTTGTGAAGGGCAGGCATGATTTCAAGTATAAGAAAACCCGCCAAAACAACATACGGGAGTTTGCAGCACGATAAGATGGTGTTTTACAACTTTTATTGTTGCTTTGGTACTTTTCTGTTGCAAAGTAAACACCAGACCTGCACCGAGTTTTACAGACCAAACTGAAAGAAATCCGCCTTGGCTTCACTTCGTGTATTTGGTTTTCCCATTGTAAACTGCTGAAATATGACATTATATCAGGGCTGTAAAAAAATCTTGGCCTGACTCAAATTGTTCACACACTTCAGCCAACCGATTGTTTGCAGGGAAGGTGAGGGTGGGGGAGGGGTGTATCTGTCAGAGACCTTTCCCTGGATGCACCAGTTTCCATTATAAAGTTATTATTAGAACAGTTAGGTTAGCTGATCATTTTTTAGATGGTTTGTCATGTTGTCATTTGTGATGTGATTTGCAAAGTTGTAAGTTGGTCAGGTTGTGTTGGTGCATTCTCAAAACACTTGATTTTTCATATGGGATTGGATATTGCTGAGATGTTATTGATGTAGTGCTTTTCTCTAAATTGGCAGTGGCCCTGCCAATAGGAATCGGGTCAGAGTAGAGCATAACGACCAACCATGCAGAGCGGTCCACAGGGAGACCTCTGCCTTGACACACTTGTTGCACCAGCACTGCCTTAAAGAGATCGAGTTGAGGCACAACGATGCTACTTTAGATCTTTTGTTACATGCGGGCACTGTCACGCTTATATTCTGTGTTGCCTATTTTGGAATTACAAATAATTAGCTAATTGGCAAATTTTTGGGACAAAATTTATTTTACACATGATATTTTTATGCTGATGTACATTAACATGTGTTGTCACCATTAAATAAATATTTTTTCATGCGACTGATAACAGAGGAGCCGGTGTGCACACCTCTTATATGTCAACAATGTGTCATGCAAACCTGCTCATCAAGTTGGTGATCAGCACATCTGATTCCTGCCTAAAGCTGCATTCAAAGCGCAAAAAAATAGAGTGTTTCCCCATGCACAGCTTTAAAAGTTTGCTGTAACCTTTAGTTGTTTGTTTTGGCGGGTGTCCCATGAAAGACAAAAGTGTTCTTTGTGCTGTTTTTTTTTTTTTCTGCAGAAATATCAAAATCTAATCTAACACTAAAAAAACAAAACTGCCCGTGGGCAAACTCGTCTTCATTTATGCCGTAAATACACCCTCCTAATATAAAGAAATGTCTGTGCCATGTAATACTGTTTTGTAATTCACAGGGAAAAACACAGATACTGTGACAAACATTCACATCAATATTTCATGACACATCATTACATTTTTCCTCTCGCTCTCTGCTGTTGCAGGCAGTTTCTGTGGAGCTTCAGACTTCCCGGCGAAGCCCAGAAGATTGATCGTATGATGGAGGCGTTTGCCTCCAGGTACTGCCAATGCAATCCCGGCGTCTTCCAGTCCACAGGTACCACACACACGTACACACATACACACACGTTTGCACTGCAGCAGATATATGAGTCAGACTCAGCCAGACAGTCCAGGACGGATAACATGCTCTGCCCACCAGACCACCCGGATTCAAATCAATGCCTCTGTCTGTCTGTCGTCTCTCAGCGGACAGCTCGACCATTATATATATTTACCTTGTGGCTACATGCAGAGATTTCGCGACTGCGTAGGGGTGCAGATTCAGAATATTTGTTTGAGGTTCATTATTTCAGCCTCTGTGTGAACTTGAGTGGACCTGAAGTCCAATTACAGTTTTCCACTGAAGTTGGCAAGTTGCTCGCTAATCCCTGTTCGATCAGCATTCGTGTCTCCAGCAGTGATAATGAAAATGATCACCGGTCAATAGTGGTCATTAGCGCCGTCTTGGCTTGTTGCACACAGCCTTCCTGCTCACGTGTTAGTGTTAAGGAGGATGCAGGTGACGGCTCGGGTCGTGAATATTGATGTGGTGCAGTGGTGACACACCCAGACTTGGTTATTGGTCATCCCTCAAGAGTGGTGCACACTGGGTTATAAATTACATGCAGAGGATGTTGTCTGGGGCTCTTAGTGTGTGGATGGATGAAACAGAGTCGTAAGCGCAGGAACACACTGTGTGTCAGAGGATGGGCTTTTCTGTTGATTAAATTCTCTGTTTTATCAGGTTTTCCTTCGATTTGTGGTGTGAAAATGTGGTACAAGATGTTTCTAATTAACTTTTATGGCAAATAAGTTGAATACCCTTTACTTTACAGCCACTACTTTCTTGGAAATGGCATGTTTGCCACATTTTCTTTTAAATTTTAACAATTTTTTATCACATCCACACTAATCTATAACCTCCACTCATGTGTGGAGTGTGCCTGTGCTGTATTTGGTTGTTTCCCTGTGACACTGTGTGTAATTACCTCCACAGACACATGCTACGTTCTATCTTTTGCCATTATCATGCTGAACACCAGCCTGCATAATCCCAACGTCAGAGACAAGCCCCCAGTGGAGCGCTTCATCTCCATGAACAGAGGAATCAATGAAGGGGGAGATCTCCCAGAGGAGCTACTCAGGGTGAGAGCTTTGACTTGATTACTTCGTTAGGTTTGATGAATTTATCCTATGTGGTATGCGTTTGAAACACTATGTAGATAAAGTGGAGGGATTAAATTAAATGTTTGTTTTGTTTCAATATAGCTGACAAATAGGAAACTTACAGGTTCTCTTATAGGTCTCCTCTGTGAAAAGCAGAGTCATGCCTCCCTAATTGAGACATTGCAGCTCAGGATAATGATGATCTTTAATAAGAAAAAGACGAAAAACAAGTCGATCGACTCACGTGTGAGAGGCTGCCGTCTCTCCCAAAGTGCTCCTTCTGTACAAAAAGGAACCTTGTTAAAAAATCTCTGAGTTCTCAGAGTCACTGATGTATGAATCTTTGTCTCTGACGCTGAAATTGATTTCTCAGTGTCATGTTTAATGCACCGTTATTTGAAGGCTTGAATGTTTGCACATGAGTTAGAGAGTGTGTGTGTGTGTGTGTGTGTGTGTGTGTGTGTGTGCGCGCGCGTGTGTGTGTGCGCGTGTGTTCGCGTGTGTTTTCATCTTAACGTAAACACTTTTCTGCTCTTTTCTTTCTCTGTGCAGAATCTATACGACAGCATCAAGAGCGAACCCTTTAAGATCCCCGAGGACGACGGGAACGACCTGACGCACACGTTCTTCAACCCAGACAGGGAAGGCTGGCTGCTTAAATTAGGTTAGTCTGAGTCTCATGTGCTCACACTCAGGTTCTGGGGGAATGCAAAACATCCGGCTTGACTTTATTTGGGAACTCCTGCATTTTCTTTTTTTTTTTTTGCACCGCGACTATAGTGAGAACTTAAACAGTGTGGTAACTGTTGCTCGTGCACTCTCCTTTGATCGTGAGGTGAAGTGAAACATTAACTGAAAGATAGATAAAACTTTGCAAACACACCCATATTATAAAAATAGAACAGCAAACATTCAAGTTTTATATACAAGTCGTATATCTTACAGTTTATACATGGGAGTGTATTAATGATCCATTTCACTGATGGTCTGCTCACATTTGTGAACAGAGCAAACAGTGCATATAAAATGTGCATGCATGTCACTGTGTCTGTAAACACGATAGCTCGAAAAGCTTTGAATGAATTCGGATAAAACCGTAGGGGTGTAGAGCGGGGTCATGTTAACAGTCCTTTAAAATTTGGCTTACATCCACCGAGGTCTTCAAGGTCAACTTAACAATTGACAAAAAGCCTTTTAATCTATAATCTATGATTCTTACAAGCGGTAGGTTTGTGAGTTCTGTCACTCACAAAGCTTCAAATATAATTATAAATTTATCCAACTGTTTGTGATGTATCAGTGAGGTCCTCTCTTTCTAAAAAGCCAGGCTGTAGTTATTTAAAAACCACATGATTTGAAATTATGAACTTTGAGTAACTGATTTTATGTGAACCGCATACAGGAAATTTTAAATGGGCTTCACAAGGTGTTTTATAACCAAAGTAAAACTCATTTTAAAATATTTAAATAATTTATATGTAAATGGTGTCTGCATAGAATAAACATCCAGGCTTTACTCTATACTATATGCTCTCTATAATTTAATGTAATAAAGTTACTGCCTGCAGTGTGCTCGTTATTTCTTCTTCTAATGAAATCTTCTGTGTTAATTTAGCATTCTGGTGATATTTGGTCGTAATTGCTTCTAAAGGTAACAGTTGTTTACTGATCATTTACAGCTTTTTAGAAAAGAAAAATAATATTATTTAGGCTTAAGTTCATTTTAATCTGCCAGAGTAAGACAGCGTTTAAGTGTTTATGGAGTGTGAGAATTACATGACGAGCAGCAGTAAAGTCATGAGAGAGGGAGGCTCTAATGAAAACCACGTCATGTTGTTGTTTATTAAAACGATACAAAAAAGATGTATGACAAATTATAGCCCGCTTAAAATAAAAAAAAATAAAAAAACATATCATCTTGAGGTGAGAAATCCAGATGTACAGCCATGCAGATGCAGATTCTCAATTAGCTCTGTAAAAACATAGTTTAGAAATGATATGTACACAGTTTATTAACCTGGCTGTGGAATCCTCTTATGGTGTTGAGGAAGAAAAACCCATCGCAGTCAGTGATTTAAGTGTGTGTGTGTGTGTGTACCATGTTTACATATCTTTGTGGGGACTAAAAATTGGAAGTTTACTATACTTGTGGGGACCAACAGCCCTTATGGGGACAAAATCCCCATCCTCGTGAGTTTGAAGTCATTTTTGAGACTCAAAATGTGGTTTTAGTGTCAAGGTTACAATTAGATTATGGTTAGGCTAAGGGTCAGGGTTAGGCATTCATTTATGATGGTGATGGTTAGGGTTAGGGTAAGCAGCTAGGGAAAGCATTATGTCAATTAGATGTCCCCACAAAGATATGAAAACACGAGTGTGTG
>VUQG01020055.1:0-16512 GCA_015106755.1 Etia nguti
GCCGCCATTGTTGGAAACTGGAATTGGCTGGGCCGCGCTATGAATTCTGGGATAGGTTGGGCCACGAAGCATACACCCGACCCATCCTTCAGATCTGGGGAAAAGGAGGACGCATTTGTCGGAGTCTTCGAATTTGGACAGCCTTTGTCACGTCGCTGTAACGTAATCTGCCTATAAATGCGGCCTCAGGAGGATGCGGCCCCTGAATTTGGACACAGCTACGGTACCGGAAACTGCTTCTTCTTCTTCTTTTGCGTTTAACGGCAGCTGGCATCCTTGTAGATGCATTGCTGCCATCTTCTGTTTCAGTCCGTTACTACACTCTTAAATCATACTACTTATTCCTGCGTCTTTCAGGATCTTACAAAGCTTCAAACGAGGCGTCGACTATTAAATTAGTCGTCAACGATTTTAATAGTCGACGTAATCGTGACTAGTCGACGAATCGTGGCAGCCCTATTTGACAGTCATAATAGTAATCATAATAATTAACTCAAGGACTTTTTTTTCCAATTGTCTGAAATTTTATAAACAAAACGTTTCCTTGTTTGCAATTTTTATGTGCATTTTATGTGTATACTTATCTACATGATGTTGATTTCAGGCAAAAGAAATTGAAGAGGATTATGGGGGGGTCGCTGTGTACAGTAGGATATAAGTGGTGCTGCCTTTCATTTTGTCATTTTAAATGAAGATGTAAAGTCTGCAGCTTTTTACTTATTCCACGCTCGTACAAACTTGAGAAGCAAAAACCTAATCTGGGGTGA
Organism: Etia nguti; assembly: GCA_015106755.1. NCBI lineage: Eukaryota > Metazoa > Chordata > Actinopteri > Cichliformes > Cichlidae > Etia > Etia nguti. Next base: position 768 of record VUQG01020055.1, read on the forward strand.
GGTTTACTGTAGGCTCCTGGATTCGCCTTCAGTCCACAAAGCAGTAATTACTTACGCAGTAAATCCAGACACCAGACTGAAAAGGCTGAACAGGGGTTGACTTGAGGAGGAGGATAGAGCCAACTCTGAGTTTTCACCCATTTCTGCCTTCAGGCACTTCTGAGGAAGCGCTTTTCATTGACACAGTCCTCCCAGAACAGAGACACTACTAACAATTAATTCAGACCACATTTATTGAGAACCTGTGAAAATGGCTGGAAGACTGAAACATCCCAATTGCCTTAGTGGGTCCTCATCCTCTGCATGCGCAAACACCAATTTCCAGTAGATGAAAGAGGACACAAGCTAGAGCACAGAGAGGGAGATGAAAGATTTCATCGTCTTTACTGAGATTTCTGCACTGATGCCACTCTGTGGATGTTACAGCCTTTTAGAAAGCTGAGAAAATGTTCAGTCACCCACAGGTCAGCGGAAACATGCGGATGTTCTTTTAGCCATCTCACTGGGTCACAGCCAGACATATTCCAAACATAATCAGTGTATGTCACATTTGTTTCTGTGTTTCATTAATGCATTCTTTAACATCTCAGACTCTGCTCTTCGTTGACCTGAATCATGGAAAGCTCTGACTGATTGTAAATGTCAGAAAGTAGCCTCATCTCAGGGACTCAGATCAGCACAGCACTGCATAACCAGAGGGTCTGCATCATTTATGAAAAACATACATAAGTAAAATAGGAAGCAGGTTCAAAGATGTTATAGTGTTCGAAGAGATTCTACATGATTGTTACAGAGTAAATACTTAACCATAGTTTTGTTTGACAAATGCGTTGTGTCAAAATAATAAGATCTGTGTCCAGAATCTGATCACAGGTCTAAGATTTTTCCACAAATCCAGTGTGTTACCATGTGTGATTATTCATTTGTTTTATTGTAACTTATATAGATTTGTCCTCTGTAATGGCTGTCGGGACATTAGATGAGGTTTTTTTTTTTTAAAAAGTCCAACAAATATTGAACATACAAACTGCAAATATCGAATTAGGATAAACTACATATAGGGTTCAAGAAATGGAATGAAGCCAACATTATAATGAGAGCAATAATGTAACACTTAAACAATCTGAAGAGGGCCACTGACACCTGTAAAATCTTTAAAAGGCAAACGTTGCTTTGTGTTTCAGATGATGAAGGACCAGATCCTCCCGAACAGTTTACTGCCATCAAGCTCTCAGACACACGGTGAGTATACAAAGATAAACTGCACATTGTTTTTTCATCTTCTCACCAGTAGATTTATTACTCCATTTCTGCATTTTATATTAAGGATCTGTTTCTATTGTCAAGATGTACACAAGTAATTTACCAGCCCACGGGCAATCAATCCTTGAAGATACGCTGCCTGTTACAGAGCTATTTCTTATGCATTAGTTTCAGTGATAGATCTCAGATTCATACACTAATGTTATTGAACTATTCTTTTCACAAAGAAAAATATTCTGTAGGAAACGTGTTTTGAATATTAGATTAGCCTTTCTTACAAATCTGTTTAGTTTTTTCTTTTTTGCTGTCGCAGGATAGCCTTGAAGTCTGGATATGGAAAGTACCTCGGCATCAACTCTGAGGGTGTGGTGATGGGGCGCTCTGATGCCATTGGCTCCAGGGAACAATGGGAACCAGTCTTCCAGGATGTGAGTAAATCTACTAATCGATGTAGGCCACCAGTTCAATAAAGATATGCAGAGCTGCTGTTTGAGATTCTTTCTAGTCCAGTAAGTTTTCTGCAGAAAACGATTGCCTCTTTTCAAGATTCCAGAATGGTAGCATGAGTAGTTGCTGGTGGTAATAGAAAATGTGGTTTAATACTACAGGTCACAGACGTCTGAGGGCAGTAAAAAAAAACAAAACAAGAAACTATTGATTTTATTATTAATGTCAATTTCAGTTATTCTGGCAGATTCATGCTGCATGTATTTGAGTCTGCCAGCAGCAGGGCTGTGAAAGAAGAAGTTTGTTACCTCATGAAGAGGTGTGCAGTGTGCTGAATGCAGCTCACTGTGGCTTCTGCTCATTATTTTTATCTTGTACTTATACAAAACATGCTGAATACTACAGCCATACAGTGATAAATCCTGAGACCTATTGAATTTCCTGTGATTATGTCAAAATATAACTCAACCCACCAATTAAATGCTGCAGCTGCCGGGAACGTTCACATTGCATTAGCAGTAAGTTGATACGGCCTTTGTTTGTTTTTGTTTAGTTTTCTTTTTGTTTTTGCTGTTGGCACAGACATCCAGTTTGTATTATTGCAAGTCGTGACTGAACATCTGACATTTATTTTGAAAATTAGAGTTACTTGATCTCACACTACAGCATCAGCATAATAGGCCAAAACAAACAGGTGCAGCACCCACACTACCCCTCCCCTTCCTTTGTGTTTCATTTACATCCACCTGGAAGCTTGTGACGATCCAACCGAAAACCAACCTGTCGCTATATAATACAATAAATGTCCCTAGCAAGTTGTCGTCAAGTAATTTCACTTGTACAATTGTTTGACTTTTATGGCTGAATGCTCTCTGACTTCCTATTTGTACAGTGCCGTGTTGGAAGGGACTCTTTTTAATAAAAGGGACAGTGTTTTCAAAGGAACGAGGTTCACATAGATATGGATGGCCAGGCTACCAAAACATAGAGTAGAAAACCTTAGATACTTTATTCTCTGTTAATGAAGCTATCACTCCACTAAATCTAGTAAATGGTTGCGTTGGGTTTATCGAACCCTTCTAGATAGAGTACACCAGCCAGATTTAACTGCTAAAGGCACTGGATTAAAATAAGAAAAATAATGATTATGTCATAGTTTCTAATTGCCTTCATTATCAAAGTGGCTGCCAACAAACACTGGAGGGACCCTGGTGTCTTACTTTTAATTGGTGTGCAGCCTTTTAGTCCCTTTACTGTCTGACTTTATACTCTGAAGAGATGATTTGGTTAAAAAGGCAGTCACACAAATTTAATCAGTACATTTATTAGCCCGCTAGCAGCAGCATCACTGTGCAATGAAGAGCAGAGAACACATTCATGTGAAGATAGAAATCTAAACAAAGATAACAGGCTAAATAAAGATAAAAATTAAAGCATCAGATAATGCTTTGAACACCAGGTTGCTCTACAGATCGCACTTACACAATTAATTGGATAATCAATAAGCTAATCAGTAGATAATAAGATAACAGACTAAACAATTAGTGGTCTGATAAGACATTTGAATATATTTACTTGGGATTTCCCTTTTTTTGTATGTTTTATATGCATTTATTTACTCAGAATACTATAAACACAAAATGTTTTTACATAAAGTTTCTACCCTCAAACTTGCAGAAGAATGCTAAATGTTTTTTAATAATTTAATAAGAACTTTATATTCCTGCAATTTGTAAATATTTGTTTTTTCCGTGAGTGCCAGCAGTTAGTGTTTGAAACACAACATGCATATTTTGTGGTTGTGTCAGATCGTGTAAAAGTATCATTTATGTTTTAGTTTCTTTGTTTTGTTTTTGTTTAACCAGCCCCAAAGAGCCCTGCTTCATACAACACGCCTCTCGACTGACATTAAGCCCACGGGAGATGGCATTTACCTGAAGTTATGAGCAACTAACTCATTATGCAGAAAGCATCTACCTTATCACTGTAGCGCGCTGCTTGTCTTCATGCTTTGTTGAAACTATAAACAAGCTGCCCAGCACAACCTTGAAACTCTTTTACATCAAATATTGGGCAACCTTTCATGCCTGTCACAACAACCAATCCCACTGCAATTGTATCTAATCTACACCCCCCCTCCCCCCATCTCCTGTGTTTTCTTTCTGTTCTGCTTCAGGGCAAAATGGCTCTCCTGGCAGCAAATAGCTGTTTCATTTCCTACAGTGACAACGGGGACATTGTGGCCAAGAGCAAGACAGCAGGGGATGGCGAGATGGTGAAGGTGATGTGTAAATAGTGTTCTTCCACAAGGTTGCATGTTAATCCTTTGATTTTAAGCATGCAATCTCTGTAGGGGCCTGACTGTTAAATGGGAAGGGGGAAAATGTTGTGACCTCACTTCATGGAGTTCAAGGTATTGATATGTAACGCACCATTTCCCTCTCCTCCTCCTCTCTCTCTTTCTTTCTTTGTTTTTTTGTTTTTTTCCCACTGGACAATGAGCAGATCCGAACTTGTGCAGAACGAGAGGTCAAGCGTAAAGATGACATTGCAGATGAGGACAGGGGCAGCGTGAAGTCCTGCGAGATCAATTATGTGTACGTAACCTCTGCTGTTTATAAACGCTGCTTATGAAATGTGTAAGCAGCCTAAACAAAGACTAATGAAGGAAAAATGTTGAGTTCTCTTATATTTTCTTTGGATTCTCTTCCTTTAAAAAGTTTATCTTAAATTAGAATAAGTAAATGTTATAATTAGCTGTTACTCTTTGCTAAGTTCAGTAGATGCTTTTGTGCTACATTAATGTGAAGTTTAAGCAGAAGTTTCTGTTCTCTTTCAAAATAGGCCAGTGAAAAAGACGGCATTGCAGTTAGAATTTATTGACATCCATGTTTCAAAGGTGACCAGAAAAAGCAGCTGCATGTACCGCAGTCAGTATGAATTCTCATAGATAAGCTACTCAAAAAAAAAAAAAAGCATAGTTAAACTAGTTTAACCTTTAGTGTTTACAACATCATAAAAAAATAAATTTAAAGCCATTCATTAAGAGGTACCAGGTACATTTTTTGTACCTACTTTGCTGGGTTTCCTAGTGAGTGGAGTCACATGGTAATGCATGCCACTGATTGACCAGCCAGTGGCATCACTCGATGAGTGAAAGCAACTCTTTCATTTTTGAAACCCAACAACGAGGGAAACAGCAGCACAAAAACCAAGACCGTGTCCCTGAGTCTGACTAAAAGCTGTAGATCGAGCAGCAGGTGTACCATCGCCTCAACGTTCTCCATTGTTTTGTTGTTTGTGTCGCATACAAATGAAGTCAAAAGACTTTTGGCCATGTTGCTATGACGACCCGACACACATTAAGCTGGTACTCAATTGTAATGGAAAACAACCAAAATCGGATCGAGCTGAGTAGGTACTAGTGGAAAAGAGGGATAACACTCCTTTTATATAACATATCATTTGTAATATTTCAGCTTAAGTAAATCATCTGAACCCCAACCACACTGCTGGTCACAACTTCTAGATGTTCCAAACAGTGAGCTGCATCTACACATGATGCTTCAGTTTCAGAGGTTAGAAGACTTAAAAATGCCCAATTTAAAACTGTTATGTTAGAAAAGGCCAAAGCTTAATCCCCTTTGGGTTATCTGCATCCACACAGGACAGGAAACAATTTGTGGCGATGTCACGATCAGCAATCATAGAAAACCAGTGCCTTTGGTCTGGTGATGATGTCACTACAGCGGAAGCACACTAGCAACCAGAAGTTGGGAGCTCTGAAGATAAACTGTAGCACAGGATACTGATGATTGGCGTATGGCAGGGTAGTAGATACTTTCAGAGGGTTGCCTAGACAACCCGAGCCTGGACCAACCATCAGCTTTGGTCATCTTCTTCCGTGCCATTTTCTGTAAATCATAAAATCTGCTTTGATACAACTTTCTTTGTAAAAATTCATACTGCTAATAGGATTTGTCTTACAAGCTCTTGATGCTTCCTATCAGTAATTAAATTTAATATTTCACAACAATTTGACATTTTACAGTTTCAAGAGAGCACCATCTGCCTCCTCTAAAACCAGGGAGGAAAATAAAAGAAAACAAACAGTAATTTCTTTATCCTCACAATTATCTTCATGTGTCAGTCTCTACTGACAAGATTTGGACAGCAAAAACACTTACCTGGGTGTGAGGTGGATCACGCCTTAAAGGATCTGCCTCATCAATCCAGTGCCTTTAAAGGCGCAATTGATGGTCTGCTGTAAAAGCGTGATGAGAAGGCAGGCAGCGGCACATTTTCGCTTCCGATGCTTCAAGTGTTTTATATACAGCCTGTCTGTGGCCTATTAAGTTCCGGGCAATATGTCTGAAGCTTTGTTTTTTGGTTTTTTTTTTGCTTGGCATGCTTTGGCTTTCGTTTGCCACTCTGTTATTTGTTTTAGATGAATGCGGGGGAAATGGACTCATCTTGCTGACATGTTGATAATGGGTGCCCTTGAGCCTGTGTCTTGATGTAGTGTTTAGCGTCTGAAATGCTTTTCAGGATGGAGTGCGCCTTGGGAACAGCAAAATGCAGGCAGAAGGGGAGAGAAAGTAAATATCAGAGAGGTTTCCGACACACTGCCGCGCTTGTTTATGAAGGTTTTGTCTGAGATATTTAAGTATGTTGTTAAGGTGGCTTATGCTAAAATGAGGGATTATTTGAAGCTTTTTTCCAGGGACTTTATGATATTCAGATGAAGCTTATTCAGATGCACAGCAAAATGTATTAATTAAAGGGGAAATCCTACTACCCGCTTTAAAGCTTCCGGCAGCTGACTATTTAAATAAGAGCCCTGTATGTGTGGTCGCTGGTGGCAGCTGGTAGGCTTAACCACTCAGCCTTTTGCTGTTTAGGTGCCACTGTCAACATTTAGATAATACCTGGGAGCATTATTTGGAATTATTTTTAAAGGTTTTAGCTGCTTAAAGCCTTGATGTCAATGAACATTTCTCTCTGTGTGTGTTAATTAGATAGTGAGGGGTTTTTTTCTAATACCATTATTAATGTGTGTGTGTGTGTGTGTGTCTCTTGCAGGAAGAAGTTTCAGAGTTTTCAAGATCGAAGGCTCAGGGTTAACGAGGATGACGCCACTGTTCTAAAGAAAGCCAGGACGGATGGAAAATTTCACGAAGCTTTGCTCGACAGGTGTGAGGAAATAAGCGTATTATGTCCTTATTGTCAGCCACTTATACTTCTTTTAATGAGCGCTCTCCGTTAAGGGATCTTCTTTCTCAAAAGAGTGTTTATACAAGAAGTTATTAAATTTAAAGTCCCAGAGGAGTGTTTTATGTAAAAAGAATGCACTCAGGTACTGCAGAGGCCTGTATGTTCACACACTGTGTAATACAAAGCAATGAAAAGGTGGCATTCAAGATCAGCATGTGTTCATTCAAAATCCCCTTCATACCTGCGCTTTACTTTTTTTTGTGATTCCCTTTCAAAGATAAAGCTGATAGCAGTTTTAGATCTCTAAATGAAGATTTGCTTTCGAAAGAATCTCAGTTAAGAAATTCAAGTGGGATTCAAGGGTTTAGAAAATAACTGGAGAGTATTGATATGTTTTTCTTTTCTGATTTAGTTTTTTACACACTGAAATTTTCTGAGGTTTTATCCTACTTTGGTGCATTGGCGTATCTATATCTAGTCTTATAGTATATAAAGTCTTACACAAATCAGTTCTCTGTAGTTACTGTTAAGAGCTGTTTTTAAATTCAGTGTATTCTAAACATTGAATTAATACACACATTATTTGCACTGACTGTAACCCTGATTATAACATGTCCTTTTTTTTTATTGCAGGCGAAGCAAAATGAAAGCAGACAGGTACTGCAAGTGAAGAATGTGGATGGCTGTCATGCCTTTGTAAATGTATGCATTTTATAGATTTGATCATATGACATGGGATTATGACTGTGAGTGTTTTATGTATTTTGAATAAACTTTTAGTGTTTATTTTGTTTTGTGTCAATTTTTTACAGCCATGTTCATCTTTGTGAGATTCTTGGCTTTACTCTGGAGTAAAAACTCTGTCTAATGTTTGTGGAATGCTTTTGCAACCTTTGATATGAATCGAATGGCCTGTATGGTGGTATTTAATATATGAACTATGAAGATTATTTAGTGGGAAATTAACTACAGGTTGATGTTTAACTAAGCTTTAATGAAAGGCGGCAATACCTGATTTGTTAATCCATGAGTTTGACAGTACTCTGTGTGCTTTAGTATTTGCAATGACTTTATGCAACAAGGTTACATGAATGCAACTCGAAAGAGGTAGTGAATTCACTTACACAACTCAGCATGTGTTTTACCCTCCACTACCAGCATTTATCCTTTTGGCCTATTGATGCATTACTAAATGGGTGCACTGGGCACATGCCCAAGGATTATGGGGGCATAGATATTGGTGTGAACGAAACTTAGTCTAGAATGAGTTATAAAGTGAATACAATCAGTTTCAAAATCAAACAAAGATTCTTAAGTACCAAAAAGAGAGAACACTAGGGTATGCAAATCGGTTACAAAATACTTCTTTTGTGTCAGGGCAGTGTTGCTGCTCTCACTGTTCTAGGATCTGTATTGATTTCAGCTCACCCCCCATAGTTAGAGACAGTGGCCAGAAAATTTTCTTAAATTTAACCTCGCTTGTTGAGTTAGCCACAACCTAATTGTTATCCATAGTCCCTACCTGTAGTCAGAATTATAAACAACCTTTAGAAAAAAAACCTGTCAGCATTACAAAGATGAAAAGAAAGCAAAACAGCAGACATATAAAACAGAAGCCATAGAAGGATAAAATCAACGCTGACAAAACTGATTATCAATCAAACATCTTTTTAACTGATGTTTAAAAGAACTGTAGCTGGTCTTCTGTCTAATACTGATTTGTACAGAGCTCCACTGTTGCACAGCCTTTACAGAAAATGCACACCGACCAAAAGAGCTCTGCCTCAAAGGAATAATACAGGCCTGTCAAACATCTTTGATTCCTGTTTACACTAACGGCAATGAAGTGACTAAATAGTGAAGAAGCCACATTAGGTAATTTTCTTATAAATGGGACATGACCATATATAAGTGTATATATATGTATATATATACATACATATATGTGGTCAGTGGTCGTTTCCATACGGAAGTGAAAGAGGACACGTGTGATGATTTGCATTTATTTTTCTCATGTGACAGCCACTTATGACCAGAGATGGGTAGTAACACGTTACTGTAATCCGATTAATTTTTTCAAGTAATGATTAAAGTAAGGGATGTGGATGAAAATCGATTTAAGCGCGACAGGACTTAGTGCTGCTGAATCTTTGACTTCATTTATTTTTTGTTGTTTTACTTGCATCTATTTGAAAGAGTGAGTGTAAACACAAAAAATTATTTTATTTTGTGTGCAGAAAATAGGTTTAAATGTTACATTTCTTCAAGTCAGAGAATGTTGCATATAATTTAATTTTTGCTAGATGCAATGTGCATAAAGTTAAAAGATTAAAACTAATAAAACAAGTTTTAAAAATAAACTTTTTTAATTTGATTTAATTTTATATGATGGATCATGCAGTAAAAAATAGAATTGGGCTGAATTGTCTATTGCTTTATAACAATTTTTAGGTTGTGTATCATGTTTTTAGAAAGTAACTAAGTATTAAAGTACCAAAATACTTTTGAAAATAAGTCATCAGTAAAGTAACGGGATTGCGTTCTTGGAGAAGTAATCAGTAATTAGTAATTAATTATTATTTTCAAGTAACTTGACCAACACTGCTTATACAAACATATATATGTATATATACGTGTGTGTGTGTGTGTGTGTGTGTGTGTCTGTATATATATATATATATATGTATATATATATGTATATATGTGTGTGTGTGTGTCATAAGTGGCTGTCACATGACAAAGATAAATACAAATCATCACGTGTGTCCCTTTTCGCTTCCGTATGGAAACAACCACTGTCCTGTCATCGGAGGGGGGTTTTATAGCGCTTTAATTATTCTGTAATTGCTTTGTTCACGTCTCTCGCTTTTTATTGGCAACCAAAAGACATTTAATTGTGCTGTTTTAGTGCACACAGAAGACGTGTGCGATTCCTGTTTCCCTGCATTTATTAATGCAAAGGGCGTTTAATACATTCTCGAGCTCTTCCTGTTTCCCCTCGGCTGTGCAAAAGTCAGTTCGCCGTCATGGGATAAACAGCAGGAACTTCCGCAGTAAACTTAACGAAACAACAAACCGAGCTGGACGTTTGACAGCGGTTTGAGGGAAATCTTCTGAAATGGGTCCCGGTGTGCTTCTCCTGTTAGCGGCTTCGCTCTGTGTCGTATGGACACAGTATGTGCCCCCGGTAAGCGACATTTCTCTAATCACGCTAACACGCTGTGTTATCGAAGCTCGATTGTTGTCTGACTGCATTGTTTTTGATGATGTCTGGACCATAAGGCACAGAGTCCTTCTCCCCCGCTTATTTACTGCTGTTACTTTCGTGTGTTTGCAGTATACAGAAGACTGTCGGACGGACATGTATCCACCGAAAGGCCCCACGTATGTCACATTATTGTGTAGCTGTCATGTAAATGTTTTTGAGTTGTTACAGAAACTCCTTGTTTCGCCTGTTAGCTGAGTCACTGCTGTGTTTGGTAACAGCCCTGCTTCGTAATGAGCTCTGCTGCTTTCACTTACTCCTCGTAAATTTGTTAGCCGCACATGTATCCGTAGACAATACTTTGTATTATTTATTTAGGCAATTTTATTACTGCCATTGGCCCTAAGTGAGCTGTGGGCGAGCTTTCTTCCATTTGTGTGTGTGTGTCTTAACTGTACAATAAAGCTAAAACTGCCACTAATAAATATAGATAGCAGGGATCAGGACAACAAATATGCATCAGATATTTCACCTTTGAAACTTTATCCACATAGTTTGAAAGGTCTGGCTATAAGGGAAGTGTAATATTTATTGTTCTTTGCCACCATTCTTCAGGAATCAGGTCCAACAAGTTTTGATGAGGACCCCCTTAGATGTGTGCATTCCCCTACCCAGGGATTTAAAAAGACAGTTCAATTCACTTATATTATACAGCGCTAAATCACAACAGCAGTCACCTCAAGGCGCTTTAACTCTAGCAATCAAACCTTTGGGCAAGCACTGAAAGACAGTGGGAAGGAAAAACTCCCTTTTAAGAGGAAGAAACCTCTGGCAGAACCAGGCTCAGGAAGGGGCAGCCATCTACCATTACTGGTTTAGAGTGAGGGGAGCGAGACGGGGCAAAAAACACAAGACGATGACAACAACAACAACAATAACGAAATGGATATACAAGTTAAGAGATACCAAATGGTAGTTTATTTTCCCCTACAGCCTTAAGCTCATCCTGAAACTTAAAGCAGTACATCTTGAGGCACATTCGCCAACTTCAGGGATGAAACAAATGACATAAAAATGACCCTTTACGCTTTAAATTAATCTGACTTTATTTAAGTTTAAACCCAGCCACGTGAGGGGTACCACAAGCCAGTGTACTCCTAGTGTCGATACCAAGCCCAGATAAATGGGGAGAGTTACATCGGGAAATCTTTGTCAAATCACTCGTGGATGGCAGGGATAGAGTGAAGCGGAGGAAGATGATCCACTGTGGTGACCCATAAAGGGACCAACCAAAAGAAGTAGCTTGATGCAGCCATTTATCATTTATATCATCATATCTTTGACTGGTTTTTCACTCACTTTATTAATTCTTAATCAAATCATTAATGTATTAGAACCTGCTCAGCTGCAATGAACAATAATGTTGTGAATGGAGGCTTAATACTAAAAGCAGCGGAGTAGTGTAGTTTTTACAGCTTTTGCTTTCTAATCAGGTTCAAAGGAGCCGTCAGCTGGTACACAGTGGACCTCGACTTACCACCCAGCAAGAGATGGTCGGCTGTGATTACTGACAAAAAAACTGATGTAAGAGTGTTGGAAAACACTTCGCAATTATGCTCCGAGTCCCAGGAAAAAAACACATTAAACTCGTGATCTTGTTCTCTTCAGCTGGTCAACATGATTGAAGCCATCAAAGAGCTGGCTGACGCTTTTGTGCCGAGCGGAAGGCTGATAGAGATGGTCGACATTGCACTGGTGAGTGTTGTCTTCACTTCTCCCACTTTTTTTTTTTAAATTTAATTTTCATCTCAAGTTTTTCTGATTGAATCCTTTGCAATGTTTCACAGCCTTTAATGGTGGACACACTTCCAAGCCCGTTCAATGAAGAAATCAGAGGAATCGCAGCCGTTTCAGGGGTTCCTCTTGGTAAATAATTGAATTAAAGAAAAGTAGTCAACTCTCTAGTACAGGAAAAATAAAATCCAAATAATCTCTGTGTTCGTCATTCTTAGGTGAAGTCGTCTTGTTTAACATCTTCTACGAGGTGTTCACCGTGTGCACGTCGATTGTTGCAGAAGACGAAAAGGGTAAGTGGACTGATTTTTGGAGTCAGTGAAGTGATTTTTGGATAATTTACTGAAACACTATTGGGCTTTGGCTTTTTTCAGGTAACCTCATTCATGGCAGAAACTTAGACTTTGGTCTATTTATGGGGTAAGTTCAGCAGTTTCTCAGTTTTCAAATTTTAAGTCAAGTCTTGCCTCAGATGGGTTAAAAGAACGTGTTCCTCTTCACAGCTGGGACGTGAAGAACAAGTCGTGGATCATTAGCGAGATGCTGAAACCTCTCGTGGTCAACCTCGACTTCAAGAGAAACAACCAGACGGTCTTCAAGTCGACAAACTTTGCCGGTTATGTTGGCATGCTCACCGGCATCAAGCCTGTGAGTGATTTAGTAGCACATCTGAGGACTCAATCGGCATAAAACATTATTTAAGGCAGCAGAGTTGCCTATGCTCTTTGTAGTTGTGGAAGTATAGAAGATTAAAAGGAAAGCTTCTCTTGCAGAACATCTTCACCCTGACTATGAACGAGCGCTTCAGCCTCGATGGAGGATACATTGGTGAGCTTTTGGGGTTGTACACATGTTCAAGATCACATGTTTTGTGATTGTTTGTCACCGTGCTGATCTGCTCTCATGCAGGAATCCTGGAGTGGATCTTGGGACAAAGAGACGGGATGTGGATGAGCTTTCTCACTCGATCAGTACTAGAAAATGCAACCAGGTATTCTTTAATACTTAAAGCAGTTTTTTGGCCACTAATGAGCACCAAGGCAGTGTGACGGTGTGCCTTTATGTGTTAATGTGTAGAAGCGGGAGGCGGTGAAACACTGCAGTGCACGACTATAACAACATGAAAGTAGATTAAAGTAGAAGATTAAGTTTTGCTGTTATTTGGTACGCAGTGCATCCACTGTTTGATACATCTTAAGGATTTCGATGGCACTCTTAGTAATAAATTAGTTTTTTAGCAATGACGTCTCCTTTTGAGCTTTTGAAAAATAAAGCATAAGAATACCAGAATATCATGGTTTATAAGTCAATGAAAGAAATCATATTAAAATGATTAGAAAATAAAACTTTCATTGGAAAGAAAGTTTCACTACAACATAAGAACTGAGTTGAAGCATATTGTAGTTTCTTTGTGGTGAGTCCGTTTCTGTCCAAACAATATTTCTTTTCTTTTTTTTTTTTTTTCCCCTCCAGCTACGAGGAAGCTAAAAGTCGGCTGGCTCAGACCAAGCTGCTCGCTCCAGCCTATTTCATCCTTGGAGGAAACCGCACAAGACAGGGCTGCATCATCACCAGGTCTAGGCTGCTCAGCATTGATATCTTGGAGTAAGTACTGTTGCCTAGACGAAGGCCAATTAATATTAAATAAGCGTGTTGAACAACACAGAACTTTTTTCTTGGATAAAGGGATGATAGATCACCCTCACGAAGTCCTGCAGAATCTCAGTGTAGATCAGATCTGCGGCGATGTGGTAACTAGAGACCATAGAAAGTGATTATTTTGGTGACTTTTGTGATAAACTTTCAGGCAAGCGACTAAAGAGACTACCAGTGAGATTGAATAATACCGTTGATTGATATATGACCTACTGATAAATACATTAGAGGGTCACTGAGGCAACCAGATCCTGGTCTCCAAGCAACCGACCTGCAACTTTAAAGCAATGCGTGACAAGCGTATCGCTTCCTGTTTGTACACGGCTTAAGGCGCTAAAATCCAACATACAGCGAAAGTACTGGGCCGTGAGTTAGTGACGCTGCTTTCCACATGCTCATCTCATGATTGTTGCTTAACTAGCAGCTGAGGTCAGATGTTAAACAGTTCAGTTACATGCTGTAATTGTGTGTCACACACTGAGGTTTTGATCAATGTGTTCCTCAGGATTGATCTGAAGCTGGGCCGGTGGTACGTGCTGGAGACAAACTACGACCACTGGAAGGACCCTTTTTTCCTGGATGACCGCAGGACTCCTGGCATGAAGTGCATGAATCAGACCACACAGGCTGTGAGTACTGAAGACGCCCACTTCCTGTCTAGAACTGACAGAATTCTGTCAGAAACGTGGCTTTAGGTCAGAAGTCTGTAATCACCTTTTGATCATTTCTTTTGTCTTTTGTTTTATTTAAATAGAACATCTCAGTGAAGACTATGTATGATGTTCTGTCAACCAAACCAGTGCTGAATAAGGTGAGCACTTTATGATTGCCGGGACTTATAAAATTAAAGACTACTGTACTTTGATCGTCTGTAATGACTTTTTCCTCCTCCCTCCTTGTTTTACTTTCTTTCCAGTTGACCACATACACGACACTGATGCAGGTTTCTGAAGGCAAGCTAGAGTCCTACATCAGGGACTGCCCAAACCCATGCATGCCGTGGTGATCCTCCAGACACTGAATCCTGATCAGTTTGGAAGCGCTTCCTGGCACAGAGACACTCAACTGATCCTTTGGATAAAACTCTAAGCTTTTGTACAGCAACCAGTCACCTGATCCAGTTTAGTGTCACTCTGGCATTTGTTTTGCAAGCAGTTTAGTAATACTTTCAACTCCGAGAATCAAAAATCCTATTTTTTTTCTTCTATTATAAAAGAGAATCGTGCCTCTTTTTGTTTTTCCACTGTAATTATTTGTATTTTAGGATGAGTCTATAAGTGGATCTCAAACTGGGCTTAGGAAACGCGCATGTGTGTGTGTAACACAGCCAAAATGTCAGTCTTTTATTTGTTAAATGTGTCAATTCCAGCTCACTCTTGTCAAATACCTTAATAACAGTTAAGTTAGAGGAACTTAAGGATCTGCCACCACATGACTGACATGTTACACACTGACAATGACAAATGTGCATCAGTACTGAACTACTTCCTTTTTCACTGTTTAAATGATGAGTATTAAAAGAATTCTAACACTGAATGCTCTCCTGTTTTTAATTTAAGGGACAGTCCAACCTCTAGTGCTATTTATCCACCTTGGAGATACTGGCTATAAACGTTGCTTCTGACTATAACTGAATTAGA
Source organism: Etia nguti (assembly GCA_015106755.1). Classification (NCBI taxonomy): domain Eukaryota; kingdom Metazoa; phylum Chordata; class Actinopteri; order Cichliformes; family Cichlidae; genus Etia; species Etia nguti. The sequence goes on from VUQG01020055.1 coordinate 15,987, forward strand.
GGGCCCTTAGTTCTTAATACAGCAAACAAAACAAAAAAAAATTTGCAATTTCAGACAGGGACTGTTTTGTCTTGTCTAAAACCACCAACCACAAAGACAGACTATAGATGGCCAACAGCTCAGCTCATTACATTATTACATCCTGTCACACTTTCAGGAGCACAAGCCTTCCATCCACAGATGAAGACCTCCTGCAGAATAATACAGCACAGTATTTCAGAGAAGGCAGACATCCCGAACTGGACAATTCATGCTCAAACAATCTGCATGAATAAACTCTAAAACAGGCCAGAGAAACAATATTTCTGTATGACTGGGTGAACTGCGCCTTTGATCTTCTATTTTTCCCCCCAGTGAATCCACTTCTTGTTTTGCCAGCAAAATTGAAGCAAAAGGATTCAGCTTATTCTTATACACAACAGAGAAAAAGCCACAAATCCTTACAAGTTGATGATGATTGACAATGACCACTTTTTTTTTTTTTTTTTTTTTTATTTTTCTTATTTTTTTTTTTTTGTTTTTTTTT
>VUQG01020057.1:0-11361 GCA_015106755.1 Etia nguti
TTCTCATTATTGGATTCACCTGTGTATGTAGGTCAGGGGTCACTGAGCTTACCAAGCCAATTTGAGTTCCAATAATTAGTTCTAAAGGTTTTGGAATCAATAAAATGACAACAGTGCCCAAATTTATGCACCTGCCTGATTTTGTTTAAACAATTATTGCACACTTTCTATAAATCCAATAAACTTCATTTCACTTCTCAAATATCACTGTGTGTGTCTCCTATATGATATATTTAACTGACATTTTTTATCATAACAACCAACGATTTATACAGGAAAATAATGACTATTAACAAGGTTGCCCAAACTCTTGCATCCCACTGTATGTATATATATATATATATATATATATATATATATATATATATATATATATATTGGGGCAGGGATAGCTCAGTAGGTAAAGTGTTGGCTGCTCCCCGGGCGCCCATTGGTGAATGGGTTAAATGCAGAGAGGAATTTCCCCACGGGGATCAATAAAGTATACATTATATATGTATGTATATATATAAAAGCTTTTAACAATGTGATTAAACAGCCACAAACTACAAACAGTAACACATTTTTTTTCTAAACCTAAATATCTATAAATGATTGTGTTTTATCACGATGACCTGTCTGGTGGTGTTAGTCTGTGAGGCTGTGATTTTCAACATTCACTCAAAAAAAATGCCGGCACATTTTCATTCGAAATGACCCACCAAATTCAACAAGATGCTCCTTCTCCTCGTTAAACGTGGGAGAAAAATGTACTCCGTAGCACAGTTTACTGCTTTTAAGACAGTAAACCAGAGTGAGAGACAAAGAGGAAAGAATCTCGTGATCTCCTTAAATGTTTCTTTATTCAAATGTAATGGCCCACAAACAGACCATAAACGACGCGCTCCTGTCATTCTTTTTACTGAGGCGATTGGGGATGAGGAGATGGGTGGGAATGGAGCAAGGGGAGAAAAGTAGAAAGAAGTAAGAGGCAAAAAAAGAAAAGTTGCACAAATCTACTGAGAACACAATACGACGGAGTAAAGGAGAGAGGGGGACAAAGTAAGAAAGGGAACAGGAAAGAGTGAGCTAACTATCAAGAGCTTTTGATCCCATCCATAAAACGTTCCTTTTAAGAATGCCCATGAAATTAGCTTGGTGAAAGAAAGCAATCTCAATCGATTGAATCCGCTCTAAGAAACTTTCAAACAGCCACCATACCTCCAGCTCTTAAGAGTCTCCACCGACATAAAATAGCTCCTCGCCTTCTTTTTTGTACTCTTTCTCAGTTTCCCTTCACCTTACCTGCCAACTCAACATTGGCACAATCACAGAAAGAGGAATCTTTAAGTGAAGAAAAAATGTGTTTGACTAAAGCTAGGAATCCACTTGTCAGCTTAAGGATACATAGAAATCAATGGAGGAATTCTGAAATGCTAAAGCCAGTCAACATCTAAAACTTAAACACTGCAGTCAATCATGCTGTGCTGACAAATTCACACAGTAGACAGTCATGACCGTTTCAGCTTTGTCAGCAAAAGTGTATCTCCATACTGAAAAAGCAGTACGGGTGCATTTTAACTTTTAAAAATTTACTGTATCTGCGTGTTTGATTTGGCCACAATTTTGCCCTGGATGCTCTTCCTGACACCCCCCACCCCCACCCGTTTTATCCCTGCTTGGGGCCGCACTGGGAGTACACTGGCTCGTGGCCTACCCTGTGGCTGGGTCGGCTAGAGCTGCCAGGCAGGAGGAAAAGAGTAAGACCTCAGAGGTTTATGGATGTAGTAAAGGAGGACACACAGAGGGGTGGTGTGACAGAAGAGGATGCTAGGGATAGGGTGAGATGGAGGCAGATGATCTGCTGTGGCAAACCGTAAAGCGAGCATCCAAAAGAAGAAGAAGAAGCAGAGTCTCACTGTATCCACAGCATGGCCTTGTTTCAATGCTCTTGTGAGACAATAAGAGACGCTGTTTGAACTAAGCTGGTAATGAATCTGTTGTGAAACTGTTTGCATGATGGGGAAAACAGTCACCAGAATTTTTAAGTTGGGTTTGATTGCTGATTCCATACGTGTCCTCGTTACCACTGTAAATAAAGTTATGGCACTTTATTTTAGATAGATAGAGGCTTCAAAGTAACTTTCTCGATTTATTCCAAGTTGGCTGCTGAGTTGTGAGACTTTCTTTCATAGCTCTTGTGATAAGGATCCAGAATACCAACTGTATGACACATGTCTAAATCTGTTTTAGTACACAGAATCAAAAATCACACAGATTGCAATACAAAAAAGCCAACTGGACCATAGCCACTTAATGAATAAACATATCATATATGCAGACATGTTTTTATTTTATTAGTTAGAGATCAAATTCACATTTTTATTGCACTTTTACTCATTTACCGAGGTCTCCGTTTTTCCCATTACTCTTACCAATTTATTCTGGCAATCTTTCGTCACACCAAAGCTCAAATCAGCTGAAAAAGGTCACTTGACTAAAATGTGCTTGATTAAGGGTCTTTTATTTTTTTTTATTATTACAGCATATTAAATTAGCTTAACTTTGCTCTATTTTTCAGCTACAGCACTAGGAAAGTAACAAGATGAGCATCTTTAATTGAATTGGACTCAAAATTTATGCAATCAATCACCTGAAAGGACACCCTGTACTTGTCAGTGAGAAGTGAGGCATACACACGTGAAATTCAAGTAGCTCTTCTCTTTTCTGACCTTAGTAGAAGGTCAGAAAAGTAGAATACAAGTGGTTTAATGTGAAATGTCAGCCTGAAGTTGTAGATCTGTTGAGCACGGGGCCAGGAGCTGTCCCTGGGACAGAGTGTCAGAGGCAGGGAAACCAGGGCAGGACAATCCCACATGAGTTTCCTGAGCTCGGAGAGGAGAGCTTCTGAAAGCTAACTTCTGCGCTTTCAGGGGGTCAGCGATCAAAAGCAGGAAGGAAGAAAGAAAGGACGAAAACCAAGTGAGGAAAAGCAAGAGGACGTTCCAGAAAATAGGGAGTGTGAGGTAGAGAGAGAGAAACTGAGAGAGTGAGATGGTCGACCCCGTGAAAGTGGTAGAGGCAGTAGAAATAGCTGCCCCACTTGTAGACACACTTTCTGTTGCTAGCAGACTGTCCTTGATGCACTGGGGTAGCTAACCTATATAGGCTTGCTCCATGCTGTAGCAATGCACTCTGTTACTCTTCCCCTCGCTTTTATGCACACATGGTGGGGTGGGGGGAGGGGTGGAGCGTGGCATAAAACCAGGCCACACATGCTGAAATCTACTGCTGAGTTAAGTCACCTGCATTGCTAGCCTAGCTTGCTAGCGGGCAACCAGCTGCTCCTCTAATTAAGGGACCATCTTCTCGAGGGGCCTGAACATATGGAAGACTGTATAGCCAGGTAATAGTCTTATAATAGACAGCAAAGCCATACTCTGGAGTACTGGCCAGACTTCTTAAAGCTGGATAGACTCTATTAAGATGAAGAGATCACTATATGATCCACGCCTACCATCCCTTCCCTCACGGTGTGGTAAAAGAGTTTTAAAAAACTGCATACCTTCAAAGTACCTTCGATACTTCAATGAGCACGTTCAACGCCCACAAGACCTTTGTCCTACTGCTGTTAAACAGACCAATACAGCATGCTAACATCACTGTTTTCCACCTGCGGAGCAGATGAGACAATTAGTGGCACTTCTTGAATTAAAATGATTACCCACCAATTAATCAAACCACTTCACCTCAGAGAGTGGATATAACTGAGTGAATCTTTAGAGATTGAATCTCTCTTTATATGCACTACATCGCAGGAACAAAAGCCGAACATATTTTTTACTACCTGGTGGTCCTGGTGAGGCAAATCAAAGTGATTGTCTGAAATTAGTTTTAATGAAAAGAATTAAAAGCAATCAGAAAGTCAGGGAGAAAAAAAATATTAGAACTTAGGGTATCAAACAACAGTAACTGCTCAATATGCAGTCCCTTCTTCAGGACAAACAATGAGTAATAATTCAACTAAAGTCATGTCCCGTTAATGGCATGGCCATACTGATACGCAAATTGTGCCACACCAGTCATGACAACACATAAAACGCACAAACAGCAGCAGTAATGAGTGAATTATACTGTATGAGGCATAAATGCAACCTATTTTATTGAAGTTACTCTGACACTTTCAACAGCATTTTATTGACATTGCTGTCCAAGGCCAGGACTAATGTCTACTTCACAAAGCAACCATACACACATACACACTTGCATAGGCAGACACATGGACATGCAGACAAATTTGCACACTAATACTACTGCAAACAGAGCGCCGCACCTTTATTTACTTTAGCCACCAGCACCGAAAAACTCCACGTAGCTATTTCAGACTACATTTTGAGAAGACCGTTAGCCAGTAATGGCAAATGAAGCCAACAAACAGTGTCAATGTGTAAAAAAAAGTGAAGTGAAGTAACCAACAGATGTATACGACAAACAACTGACAGGGAGAATGATTGCAGGTATGGCAAAATTATAGGCTTCAGGATTGTATCATCATACATATGTAGCAGTAAAGTAGCATTTTTCTGAGGCACAGCAAGGTCCCTGCCTTGCCTGCACCTGTTTTGGTGACTCACTGTGCATCACAGAGAAACAAAGTAGGGGGAGTGTCACTAGCAATCCTGCACTACACTGCAATTTTGGTGTCAAGATTCACAGAATTTTTCTTCTCTCAAGCCTGCCTGTGTGGACCTGGTCAGAAGTGCACTGAAGCTACTGTAGATCTTTGCTATTTTCGATAGCTAATGTGTGTGACAGACCTTTCAAAACCCTGTATGAAAACAGGCATATTTTTCTTGTCTGTTTCACATTTACTTTCCCTTCTCCGACAACAGAAACATCTACTAGCACTACATGTTCACAACCCAAATTTCCAATCGGGTAAAGTAAATATCAAGGTTCTCACCAGTTATTCTGATTAAAGGCGTATCCAATTACCTGATTACTTTACTCAGCTGGCATAAAAAGAAGGCATGTGTGTGTTCAATCTCTAATTTGAGTGACGCACATTGTTAAAGCACGGATGCACAAATTATGAATGCTTTGTGCTGTGTTTGGACTACACTGTATCAACACAATAATCTGACCAGGTAGCCTGATCTGAGCAGTGTGGGTAGTTGATTTGGGTTAGGCAGGAAAATGGGGATCAGGCAAGACAGCGAACTGTTTTATCTCATAGAAAAGTCAAGTCTTATATGAAAGACATAAAAAATTAAAAAATGTAGGTCTTCCACAACAGCTCTGTGGCTTCTTTGAAGTTCTACTATAAGGTTCACCAGCTATTGTAACTAGCATGGTTGGCTGTGTGATAAAAACATAAAGCCTTGGTTGCCACTGTCTTATCCCAAATCACCAGCTAGTGCCTCCTTCCTGATCACATTATGAGTGTCAAGAAAGAGGGCAAGCAGGACTGAGTGAGGAGCAGTATCTCTATCAACAGACTCAAGATTTTATGATTCTATAATCACAAAATCTGACACGGTGACCACTGTGACAGGCAAAAGTATATCGTCCAAGCTGGGCACAAACAGGATCTTGATCCGCCGATGCCAAGATGTTACAAAGTAGTCGAAATAAATTTCATAAATCTGACTACTTTAATATAGTAATATTCTACAGAGGCTTCAAGAGTACAGGGTAAACATGACAGGCTTTTGATGCAAAGCTTCTTAGGTCGATATTATGTAGTGATGCAAAACCATATCTGTTGATTTAACTGTGTTTGTTGACTTTATAGCTACAGTATGTGACTCAAGAGTCTGTACTCCACTGTGTGTTATTTATTATTTTTAGCCTTGATTTAACAAAGTAGATTTTTCAATTAACATTCCACTCTCTGAGGTCTCTGCTTCCGGCTCTCATCTCTATGACTGTCATGTGTAGCAAGTAACAATAAAACTTAATAAAGATCAACTGCTTTAAAAATGATAGCTCTGCATGATATTTTTTTTTTCTGTTTCTGAATATGTGGAGATGAAGTGACACTGCTGCTCATGCAAAATTCTTTTTTCTGTTACAATGTCCAAATAATGTATTTGATTTGCTCTCAAACACTATCCTGTGCAAATGTGTGTTGCGAAGTCAGCGCGTTGGTGTGAATATTGTGCACCTACTCACTCACACAAATGCAAAGCTTTCCCCCTTTAACAGTGTTTCTTGCCAACTTTATACACAGCAGGATTAAAGATATAAAAGAACCTTGGGAGCAGCAAAGAAGATGAGGGGAAAAAAGTGTTTTAAAAGAAAGAAAAGAGTGACAAAGAAACAGACCCCAAAACTCTGCTCCTGTTTCCACAGGCAGCCATTTTTAGACAGTCATCCATTAAGTCTGCTATGTTCCCATACTGTCAGCCCCTAGTGAAGCCAAAGAGGCCATGTCAGCTGAAGGCTTTAGGCAGCAGGCAGGTAGGATGCATCACAGCACTCTGAGCACTGTGGGAATTGGAGGAAGAAGGGGCGGAGCAGGTAGTGGACTATAATATGACTGTCACTGCAGCAAAATATCTTCAGAAAAAAGTAAGATGGATTATAGATTTAGTTCAACATGAAAAGATGGTTTTTAAGAGATGGAAAAGAAAAGAAGGAGGGGCGGAGAGATGGCTGCTGTGACGCAGCATAAAATGCATTAATACATATACGAGGATAGAAAAATAGGGATGGAACGAGTTTGCACTGAAAAGTTAAAAACTGAGCCTAATTTTGTGACTCAGGTGTCTTAAAAGGTAATGTACATAGCACTTTTTTGTGTGTCTGAGCCTCACAAAGCTAAAGTGTGTATACTGTCTGTGAGTGACTCACCTCTGGCCCCATGTGTTCAGTCTGTGTTGTGCGGTCAGTCATTTGGCAGTCTTTCATCTTCAGGGCAGCTTTGGCACTCTCCTGCACAGAAAACAAACACACACCCATCAGCCGTGTCCAAAATTTCACAAAAAAATAAGCGAGAGGAACATCAAATATGTACAAATGAGAACAAGTACTCTCCCAGCAGACTTACGCCGTTTCCTCCACTCACAACACTTGGTACAGCTGGCTTGCATGCTTAGTTAGCTATCAAAAGAAAAATAAAAACTGCATCTCTGAACAGCCTTAACCATTTCTTCCCTTTGGCTGCATTTTTTGGAAATCAGAGAGGTCGTAAAAATGGGCTGAATTGCAGGCAAACTTTTCTACGGCCAAATATTGGAGCATGGGCCTTCCACAAAGTGTACCCTCAGAGAAGAATTCATAAAAATTGACAGGTAGCACTGTCCAGCTCACTAAAAAGGTCCTTCTACTGGATAATTAATAGGTTTCCTCTGGCAGATTTACAATGAAAGGATAGAGAGAAAAGCTTTGGCTCTTTTTCTTTAAATGCAGAACTTTTACCTTGACCAAGATGCTGCCGGCAACGCCGGTGTTACCTCTGTAAGATTATTTTGAAAAAAGCAGGATGCCAGTCCTCTGAATGAAAAGAGCTCAGCACTACTTCCACCGGGAGCACTTTATGACGATGTCACTAATCATTCTGACATCTCTGCCCTGCGCTGCTCATGGGTTACAGAAGAGAACGGGTTGAAAGGTGCAGTGGCTATGAAATATTGAGAAATTCATTAACCTTGATTAAAATTCATCAACCAAATTAGGACTATGCGTAAGGACGGGTTTATGGTAAGTACTCTAGAATAAAATGAATTTATGTTATAGTTCTCAACTCAAATATATACTGTCTACTTCAGAGTGAGCACAAGTAAGCTGACAGATTGAGTTAAAAATCAGTTTTCATTAATCATGCCTTCGAATGCATAAAAACCAAAGGAAGGCTTTCTGCAGCTAAATGCTGCAGTTGGAACACAGTCCTTCAACAAAATGCACCAGCAGAGAGAGAAGAAAACTCATAAAAAGTGACAGCTAGTGATGGCCAGCCAGCTAGCAAGTCCTTCTAGGAGATAATTAATAGGTTTTCACTGGCAGATTTACAGACGCAGGCAGAGCGAGGAGAGCATTGGCTATGAGCTGCCCTTTCCTTCAAATGCTGCACTTTAACTTAGCTGCGGCAGAAAAGGTTTCCCTTTTAGACTCTCTTACACAAAGACAGGTACAGATCCTCTGTAATGTTCACGCACACAAACTGCACAACTTCATAAATGGGAAGCAATGCCAATGCCCAAGGGCATATGGGGCAGATAAAACAGGGCTAGGCTGTGGATGCAGTACGGATGAGGCCTAGTGTTAGACTATTATTATGCAAACAAACACGCAGACTTGTTCTCGTGACATCACACAAGCTGTATATGTTTGGAAATCATATCCAGCTGGTTGCAGGAGCCAAAACATCTCTGTCAGTGAGAAGTGCCAAGCAGATGAATACACACTGTCAGTGGTGATCAGCATCTGTGTGTGTTCGAGCATGTAAAAGCAACTGCATACCCTAAACTCTGAATGATAGAACCATGTGTGATCTAGGAGAATAAAATGAAAATGAAAGAGAAGAATTTTGATAATCCCAGCAGGAAAATGGCCCCATGTAGAAGCAAAGGAAAGAGAGAGAGGGAGACAGAGTGAAATGTGCAGGGATTGTAAGAAAAAACAAGCAGAAAAGAACAATAATTAAAGATTCAGGCATACACTAAATACAAGAGGAGTGTGATTAAATTAGATACAGACTTGGTCTGTTTTATGAAAAGGTCAGGTGATATTCTATATTTTAGTTAGTATGATAAGTAAAACTTCAGTAAAACTTAACCCAAGCTGAGACTTGAAACTTTTGCACAGTTTCAAGTCACAGCGGGAGCTTTCAGAAGCAGATCGTGAAGTTAGCATAGGGTCATTTCTTTGCCGGGTCTTAAAACTAGGTAAGTACAACCTCAGATGAATGAAAGCACATGGAATTTTACACTGTGTGATTATTTATTCAGAAAACTAAGCAAAGTCCTGTGAAAAACTATGTACTCCTTCCACAGGAATTATACGGGTAAGTAGCAACCTGGTGCTGCTAATCTGATCATCAGCAGTTGTGAGGACCTCTATAAAAGCTGTAGGGGGAGGGATAGCTCAGTAGGTAAAGTGTTGGCCCCGTGATCGGAAGGTCAGGGGTTCGATTCCCCTGAACGGCTACCCTGAGGTACCCCTGAGCAAGTTACCGTCCCTACACGCTGCTCCACGGGCGCCCAATGGCAGCCCACTGCTTCACTAAGTGAATGGGTTAAATGCAGGGGGATCCACGGGGATTATTATTAAAAGCACAAGTTTTGCCTGTTTTCTGGTCTGGAGTATTCAGGTGTGCTTTAACATAATGCCAAGGAGGAAAAACATCAGCAATGATCTTGGAGGAGGCAAATATTACTGCCCATCAATCTAGGAAGGGTTATAAGATCATTTCCAAACAATTTAAAATCCATCATTCTACACTTAGAAAGATTATTCACAATTCAGGTCAGACCTGCAATGCTTAAAAAAATTAAAATAAACACCCAAGAGTTACATCTTAAGGTGGATTTATGGTATTGTGTTTGTATCTGTTTGTGCCTGTACACAGCTTTGGAGACGGTCATCTACGTGTGGTAGCTGTTTACTGTTACCAGTGTCACAAATGTCACAAACAACGGGTTTGTGGACTACTCTTGCCCTATACAAAGAGCTGAAAAATGCAATGCGTCCACTGCAGCCACTGACTTTGCCATGCTATTTATTTTTATATTTGATGTTTTTCCACACTTCTTCTGTTTGTGGTGTAGTCTCCTTTTACTCCATTTCCTGCTCCGCCCCACTTTTAAACCAGTCCGCACAATTTGAGAAAGACTGGACGTATGAGTTGTGTGGAAGGGTTGTCCGGAGAAAACATCTTCTGCAAAGTTGCATCAGAACAAAACAGAAGACATCTGGAACAACGGCCTTTGGACAGTGGAGGTGTTTAGCCATAATTCACAGCACTACATATGGCCAAAACAGAATAGCATATCAACGCCTCATACCAACTGTCAAGCACGGTGGTGGAAGGGTGATGATTTGGGCTTTGTAGTAACAGTACCTGGGCCCCTCGCAGTCATTGAGTTGATCATGAACTCCTCTGTATAACAAAATATTCTAGAGTCAAATGTGAGGCCATCTTTCCAACAGCTTGGCTGAAACTGGATCACACAACAAGACAATGTCACCAAGCACAGTAGGAAATCTACAAATAAAAAATAAATCCAAATGTTGCAATGGTCCAGTCAAAGTCCAGACCTCAACCTAATTGAAATGCTTAGGGGGATTTTAAGAGAGCTGTGCATGAACAAATGACCTGAATCAACGTTGTAAAAATTTTCGTTCTGCAAGCTATTAGGACTCAAATACTCCCGGCAGTGCACATTTCATACACTGCTACTGCATTCTGAGTTAGTGTCATTATTTAAGAAAAACTATGTAATATGTCACGTGTTGATGTTCATCTGAGGTTGTATTTACCCAATTTCAAGACCAGCTAAGACCCAGATGATTTAACATCCCGATATGTAAAACCATTGAACTGAAAGTGGTGTATTTGTTGAACGTGTATTTTTCCTTTGCTTTAACTACACAGAAACATGAAAGGACACTTTGACATGTAGAATACATCAGTAATATCAACATGTAGAACAGCTAACACTCCCAGTGAAAAACAGACCCGCTTTTCCTATATCACTAACAATTAAACCTACACACAATCTAGAGTACAATATTTACAAAAAGGTTTTTTTATTTCTCTACTTTTTCCTTCATTTCCACTCAAATACTGAGCAGGTATTTAAGTATGTTAAATATTTCATCATAACACATCTTAGCTATAGGGGAACAGACTCATTTTGGTAATATACATTTTTTTGTAAGTAGCAAACATTTGACCAAACAGTTAAATTCTAATTTATTTGGGTCACTTGTCCCATTATCATGACTGAGGGGGGGAGTATGAAGGAGGATGTAGGGTAGGTCCAAAAATAATGTATGGGAGAGGGAGTGTGAAACACTCATGCACAGAAGAGAGACCTGTGAATAAATGTGTTTTATTTAGAAGCTGTAATGTGAAAAGGCTTAAAAAGGTGTTTTAATGTGTGAGTGTTAAGTCTGTTACACTGCCCATCAACACAAATTTCAGAGAGGAACATTGACGTTACATGTAGCCTACTGCCTGTCTGCCTGCCTGCCAGCCAGGCTGCCTGAAAATTGCTCAATTTTGACATTAATTCGACATTAGATGCGCACAGCACTGAAAACAGCACAGTGAGAAAGAGAAGAGAGGGGGATAGGTGCTGCTGACAGAACGCCAGAAAGCGAAAGGATGGGAGTGAAAAAGAGAAAGAGTTGGGGGGGGGGGGGGGAAAAGCCAAT
>VUQG01020057.1:14240-26080 GCA_015106755.1 Etia nguti
GATGTTGTTTGATCTTTGCATCCTAAGCTTACAGTTACAGAGGTGGTGAAAAGGTTTCACACTGTCTGAAAAGTTTTTAAGGTGTTTTTTTTAACGGCTTCTTTATTTTGCAAGTCTAATTGATGTTGAAGTGTATGTAGGGGCCCTTACCTTGGCACACGATAATGGTCAAGGAGGACAAAACTAAAAGCTTTACTAAGTGCTTCCACGGTAATAAAACCTATAAAAGAATACATTTTCCACCAGGAAATAGAAAAACAATTAACAAAAACAAAACCCAGTGGTGTTAAATCAGAATGCACTCTGTTTCCCTGCCTTTGCAGGGGAGATAACAGTATTTATAGATAATAAGGATATTTTTTTCCTACTAAAGAACACACATACACACACACAAATTACTAACATGAGATTTGGATGGGACTGAAAAATCACTAACATGCTGTGACAATTACTACATTAGTCAGCCTCTAAAATTAATCTCACCCGAACAGGACTGAAGGCTGCACTAAATGAGCTGTCTGGCTACAACGGCACAGTTGGTATCCCTCCGTGACTTGTGCGTGCATGTCTATGTGGCTTATCTGTAGCTGTTAAAACTGCATGTATAACAGTAGTTGTATCAAATGCTGAGAACAAGCTTATGACTATATCCAGGGACACTTTATCGACTTCGTCGGTATGTTTACGACCCAGAAAACACCTTAGGAGTATAAATGGAAGAAAGAAATGCGAGAGGGTATGTGAGAGAAAGACAAAATGAGTAATAAAGAAATACTGTAGCTTAATATAATCTGTTTCAGAAATCTCACAATATCGCATCTTAACCACTGAAAAGATCCGTAGAACTCTGCTCGCAACAGGTGACCAGAGCATTAAAGTCAAACGCTCGTGAAGAGTGTGGAGTTCCTCTAAGAAGATCTGCCTTTGCACAACCTGCCTTTTCAGTTCAGGCCATGAATGAGTGTAACAACAGACATGATAGTCTGAAAAGATGCTTTGATATTCAGATTGATTTTAAGAAAGTACACCTCCCAGGAGAACATATACATATCAGCCCACCTCACCATCAGCTCAAACGGAGCTTCAGAACAAGGAAGAAAGGTGATTTTAGGCGATTCTGAACATGACGTGGTTGATGCTGATGCCAGAGGTCAGAGACAAGAAAGCAACACCAATACAAATAATCTCTTGTATCCAGAAGTGCATCTCTCCAACACATTGCATCTGGAACCAGATGGGCTACAGCAGCAGAAGACCACACTACATGCCATTCCTATTTCCTGTCAGCTAAGTACAGGAAACTGAAGCTGCAGTTTGCAGAGGCTCATCACAAATGAGCGACAGAAAACTGGAAAAATGTTGCCTGGTCTGGTGAGTTTTCATTTCTGCTTTTAGGTTCAAAATTTAGTACAAACAACAAACTATGGATGCTTCCTGTCTTCTATTAAATGTTCATGCTGCTGGTGGTGTAATGGTGCAGGGGATCATTTCTAGGCAAACTTTGGACCCCTAAGTACCCACTCAGCATTGTTTAAATGCCACAGCCAAACCGACTATTGTTGCTGGCCATGTTCATTCCTTTGTGGCCACAGCGAATCCTTCTTATGATGGCTGTTTCTAGCAGGATTAATATGTCATGTCTGTACTCAAATGGCCACCACAGTCACCAGATCTGAATTCAATATACAATCCAAGAGATGAAGCGGAACAGGAAATTTGCATCACAGATGCGCAGCAGACAAATCTGCAGCAACTGTGTGATGCTATCGTCGTGTTGACGTCAGTGTTGAGACCAGCCTCTTGACTAAATCCAGGGACGCTTTATTGACCTAATGGGTTTGTTTACAGGTCAAAAAACACCTTGCGAGTATAAACAGAAGAAAGGAGTTATTGATGAGAACAGGCTTATGATTAAATCCAGGGACACTTTACTGAACCAAAATCTTTGAAGAATGTTTTCATCACATTGTTGAATCTAAGCCACTAGAATGAATGCATTTCTTAAGACAAAGGGGTCCAACCCAGTGCTGGCAAAATGTACCTAATAAAATGTCTGGTAAGTGTATACTGCATCAGGGGAACGCCGAATCACAACCTCATTTAGATGCAGGAATAAATGATTTGCCTACAATAATTCATAGACATAAGTGGATGGCTATTGGCTGAACATGTGAAAGATTTTTATGCAATATTATCTGCCTGTTTCTTTATTCCCCTTTTTAACTTCTTTATAGTAAAAGAAAGAAAAAAAAATCAATTTTCTTTTTATGTTTTGGTGTGGTGAAGGTGATGGCATGGCATAGCACATACACAGGCCGTGTATGTTTGGTTGATCAAATCATCCAATTTGTATCTACTACCTTTATAGTTCAGTTAGCTCATTTTTGAACAGTGATACAGCTGTCACAATTTTTTTTCTCTGTGCACCGCCACAACTGAATACTACTGAAAGGCAGACCTCAGCTTTACTTGAACAGAAATATTGCATTAATCCTGGAGGAATTACAGTGCAATGCAATTTTTATCCACAGTCCCTGGACATGCAGAGCCAAGCAATGCCAGGGCAGTGGACATACAAATAAGATCTCAATGTGATGAACAAATTTAAAGCTAAAATGAGAAATTTTATCCTGCTCGCCGAAAGAAGCGCCATAAAGTGCATTCAGTCACCCATCAGGTGGCATTCAAACCAATTTTTCAAGGCAGAATAGAATGGAGAACCCATGGCAGAAAAGTGGGGCATACAAATTTATTTCTAATGTGAACAGAACAGCCTCAGTGGGGCTAAATATGATCAAAATCATTGGAGTGCATCCACTTTTGCAAAGAGATGTGATTTTATAAAGCGTTTGAGGCTCTCTATGCATGTAATCAGCAGTCAGTTGAAGAGGGTATGGGGATGAATTTTATTCCTCTTGTTACGAGAAATGATTCAACTTTTTTATTTTTGGGGAGAAACATAATTGAGAAAATGTGCTGGTTGTTTGTCAATTAGTCAACATCTAATTTTCTTCAATTTCTTTAACAAATTGGAGTTTTCTTGATATTGATGAAATGGTCGTAACCAAGAACAACATGACAAAATGCCTTATCCTTGTTATCGTTATTCCAATTTATCCAGCATTTAACCCTAACCTTGCACTTGGACTATGAGTGTCGGAGACTTAAACTAGCTAAGGGGGATGTAAAATGTAATAATAATAATTGACCACGCTTTTCTGGAGTGTTACCATCGCACCACAGTTCACCATAAGAGGGTCTCCCGGACAATTTTACTTTTAGCAGCACTGCAGCATACACATGTTGGGAAGGGACTCAGAAACCCTAATTTATTAAACTTTGCTTTTAGTACAGACAAAAACAAAACACAAAACAATAACAGCTAATCTGATTTGACTTAAACGTTTCAGAAGCGTCCATAAATCTTAAACCCGCAGGGAGGCACTTCCCGTATTCTCGGCAGCTGTTTCAAATGCTCAGCCACCCTTTAGCTTTAAATGGATTCTTTAAATGGAGTCTCAGTCAGAAGCCGACTTCTTCATGCAGGTAACGCACGGAGAAAGCCTAATGTGTCATCACAAAAAAAGACATGAACTAAATTGTGAATCTATCACTCATAAGCCAAGATGCAGTCTCTGAGATATACGAGGATTTCTCATGAGAGATGGACTGAACATTCGTTTTTAACATTTTAAAACTGAAGGTTAAACAGGATGAATAAGGAAAAATTATTTCCTTCATATATATTACATCCATGCAAGTTTTTTTTTTTTTTAAATAAACCTTAATTCCGCAAATGACTCCTTGTTTCTAACTAAAAAGTACATCTGTGAAAGTTCTGATCAAGTTTTGAGAGTCTAATACAGTCACAGCTGAAAAATTACGAAATTAAATACACTGAATGCCAGCTTAAGACTCCATGATTTATGTCCACATATCGAATGCTTTCTGTTGGTAAATCATTTGCATAAAAACTGTGTACTTAGCAACGTTGTGTGGAAAAGAAACGAAAAGCGACAAAGAGATGCAGCACGATGTGGACTCCTCAACACAAATGAACGGTCTATAAAAGTGATATGGCACAGTGTACCAAGACCAAATATAATTCAGTCATCTCACATATGGCTTCTTGGAAAATCCAGTACAGTTTGTCCAACCTCACTTTTTATTTCGTCAGAAAAAAACCCCATTGATATCACAAAGACAAATGTGCAAACTGATCCAGCATAAAGTTGCTTGCCCCAAGTATTTAATATTCACCCTGTATCTGAATCCATCTTCATTTCTATCTGCTTGCTGTCTCTGTTTATCTACTTTATGTCTGCCTTGGTAACTATATTAATAGCTTATTTATGCACATTGAAAAGGGCAAGTGAAAAAGCTTATATCAACAGCCCTACAGATTAGATGAAAAATATGTAGATTTGATTTTGTTGTGAACTTTTCCTTTTAAGTTAAAAACAGAGAAGAGCTGATTAAAATGTGTGATCTGCATCACATTATCAAGTCTTATCAAGAATGGATAACAGGTCACTCTGACCTCGGTCAGCTGTCTTTTCAAATTAAATTAGCTGTCACCATAATGTCAGTAGCTTTTAAAATAAAAATTTCCGTGGAACCGGACACGCCCATACACAAAGAAACCATGGGATATATGTGTAAACTAAAGTGAAATTTTATTTATATAGCACCTTTCAAGACAAGGATCACAAAGTGCTTCACAACAGCGTAAAAAAAGTTAACTAAATCCAAGTCTGAAAAAAAGAAAAAAAATGTGCTTACTAGATGCCCAAAATGTATATATGAATATACTCACTACTGCTTGTTAATGCTGTCTTTAATAAGCCAAACACATGGTAGAAACTTAATGCACTTAGGCTTGGGGACATGATCAAGGCGACCTGCTGATGTTCAAACCAAGCCGAACCAATCAGAATAGAGAAGAAAGGTGATTTAAATGACTTTGAATGTTGCATGGACTCGTCTAAGTAATTCAGAAACGGCTGTTCCACTGAGAATTTTCCCACACAATCATCTCTAGCGTTTACAGAGAATGGCCCAAAAAATGGCCAGCAAGAAGCTTTTCTCTGGGTAATAAAGCCAATTTGATGCCATACGGCAGGAAGACTGGCCAGACTGCTTCAAACTAATAAAAAGGCGACTCAACTAACGACTTGTTACAACCAAGGTATACAGAAAAGCATCTCTGAACCCACATCACGTTGAATCTTGTAGCAGATGGGCTACAGCAGTAGAAGACCACACCACATGCCCCTCCTGTCAGCTAAGAATAGAAAGCCGAGGCTTTAATTTGCACGGACTCACAAAAACTGCCCACAGAGGATTTGAAATATGTTGCCTGGTCTGATGAGTCTCAAGTTCTATTTCGACATTCAGATGGTAGGCTCAGAATTTGGCAGAAAACAACATGGAAAAGCATGGATCCATCTTGCCTGTATCAACAGTTCAGGCTTGTGGTGGTGTAATGGTGTAGGGGATACTGTCTTGGCACACTTTAGCCCTCTTAGTACCAAGCAAGCACTGTTTAAATGTCCCAACCTACCTGAGAACTGTTGCTGACCATATCCTCCCCTTTACAATCACACTGTTCCCATCTATTGATGGCTTCTTCCAGCCCGATAGCTTAGCATGTCTCAAAGCTCAGATCATCTCAAACTGATGTCTTGAACATGACTATGATCTCAGTCCAACAGAGTACCCGGATGGGAGATTCACATCATGGATGAAGCAACTGTTTGATTCTATTGTGTCAATATGGACCAGAATCTCTGTGCAATGTTTCCAGCACCTTGTTGAATCAATGCCACAAACAATTAAGTCAGTTTTGAGGGCAAAAGGGGGTCCAACGCTGTACTAGCAAGGTTTGGCTAATGAAGCGTCCAGTAAGTGTATATCTGTGTGTATATATCTGTGTAAAGTAAGAACTCCACATCTATTAAAACTGACAGAAAACATTTGGCTTGTAGGGAAATTTTCAAATCATTAAAATGTTTTCCTGTGAAGTCCAAAAGTTGAGTGCTGTGGTGATAGAAATAATATAATATATACAGTATCTGTACTTCCGAGGTTTAAAGCTGTCTCTAAAATATCACTTCTCGCTCTCTGACCCTATTAGCAAATCACAAATAATGAGCCATGGTTTCCTCCTATCAGCAGGTGTCGTGGATTCAGAAACACAGCTGTTAAGTTCTAAGGTAGCCCAGGGGCAGGGTGGGAAACTTTTCAGGCTTTATCATAGCACACAGTAGAATGGTCTAATTTTTATTTTATTTTTTTCTGACAGCACCCCGCGCTGAGCTAAAATGTAATGAATAATTTGAGATGTAAAAAGGCGCGTTACAATTTCACTATTAACGGTTTTGATTTTAACCCGAGAACTCATATCACAGGACCACTGATGCGAAGGAGCAAAATTTGAAGAAAAAAAAAAAAAAATGTGGAATTTGATGCCTGAGCCTCACAACAATTACTAAACGCGCCGTTTCTCACGCAGTGTAACAGAGATAAATGGTTATCTGAAAGAGAGATTCAAAAGCGAGACAAAGAATGAAACGGGGAGATGAGAGTGGCAGTCTGTTCTGTGCTGCAGCTTAAAGAAATGACATTTTGTGCATCTCGACATCTTCGCATGTTGTCTGTGTGTCAGAAAGGTGTGTATAATGCGCATAGCCGCATATCCTCGTGTTTTCCTGAAAGCATGTATCCTTTTAACCCTCTCGCAGTGATTAGGGCATCACTGTGGGGAAAAGTCGGTAATTATAAATTCACAGTCATCAGAATTATGCATTATTAATTTCTAATTACGCTGCATCTGACATGATGATAAGTGTTCCACTATAAAAAGAAGTTCACCATGCTGCTGAAGCAAAGGTGAGTGTACACAAAACAACATTTCATCAGGTACAAAACTTGCTGCCCTTGAGATTTTTCTTTTTAATGAACACACTGGTGCTTGGAATACACCTCTAGCGGCAACTCTAGTGTGATTTCTTTTTTCTGCTACCTTCTTCTAAGATACAGTACTTTAACTGGGACAAAATCTGGTAAAAATCATGTCATATGCATTGGGTCTAAATTAAACTAGGTCGCACTGTGACACTGCAGCCTCTCAGGTGGCTACCGTAGATTATTTTTACACATGCCGAGTCGTTTTCTAGAGTGCCAGGGCAAATTCTCTTCTTCTCAGCCCTCCCTCTTGTTCTTCTTCCATCTTCACGCAGTATTTCTCAAACACCGGCTTCTTTAACTCTATCTCTCGTTCTTCGCTTGGTCTCGCCTCCACCTCTTGCACTCCTGTGTTTATTTCCTCCCCTTTCCTTATCAAGTTAATGTCATCAAACTGAATGCTTTGCTTTTGAATGGATACACTTCAGCTATAGCTCCCACACTTTTCCCAGCAGCTTTTCTCCCTCATCTCTTTTCTTCAGTCTGTCCCACAGTAAGAAATACAATGTCCTCTTCTCAACATTGAAACTTTTTCCTCATATGAAGCTTCTACTCATGCGATATGTCCTCTCTGTATTTATGTTGTTTTCAATGCATCTAGCTCTGTGAAAAGCTCAGCCTTTGCCACCTACCCTTTTATTCTCTCTCTCTCTCTTTTATATATATATATATACTTCTCTCAGTCATCTGCCTTTGTCCCATCTTCAAGTTAAACTCATTTCCTGCTTTCTCTCTGATTTTTTTTTATCTCTATCGATCGTGACCCTTTCCTCCTTTAAGAAAACTCTCCTCATCTGATGACAAGCACAGAGGATCTGCTGAATGAATGTTTCATCTCTCTCTCTTGCTCTCTCCCTATCTATACACACACGCTCATGGCCACTTCATTAAGTACACCTGTTCAACTGCTCATAAACGCAATTATCTAATCAGCCGATCACCTGCCAGCAACTTGCACTGAAAACGTGCATTTAGGGATGTAGAGATGCTGGAGTTCAAACCCAGCATCAGAATGGGGAAGAAACGGTCTCTGAATGTGCTATAGTTGTTGGTCAGTGACTGATATAGTGGGATTTTCCCACACAACCATCTCTTGGTTTTACAGAGAACGGTCCAAAAAAGTGTAAATATCCAGTGAGTCCCATTCCTCTTGATGAAAAACTGGGATTAACTGGAAATGTTCAGTTTTTAACTGAGGCACAATATACACTTCCAAAGTCAAGATAAAAATCGAACGTAGACCTTGTAACACAAACCTATAGTACTCTGATTGATCTGTACATAGTAGCACTCCAACCTTTTTCCACAGACAGGAAATTACAGCTTTTAGGATTGAAAGCCTAAGCCAGATGGTTAAAGTACATGTCACATAATCCAAATGTCCACAGTTCAGTTCAATCCAGTGATATTTGTGACATGTCATACCATATCTCTCCTCTTATTTCTTCTCTGCCTCCTCAACATCCACTGTCACGTCAGATAAAATTACCCCCAAAAAGAAATTTCAGGTTCCCCCTGTCCAGTCAAATAATCTATTGATTATAGTCAATTTCTTGTCTCCAAGTCTGTTTTGGATATTTTACTGAAACCATTTCCTACTCTTTTCTACCCCATTTGATCCCTTCTTTTCAATCGGTCCATGTTCCCTGTCTGTCCATCTGTACTTTTCAGCCAGAGCTGCTGTCAGCATGCTGTGTCCCATCCTACATTTTTAATTTTTCCTTATCGTCCAGCTGCCACTGATACAGCATGTAGGTCAATAAAGAGGGCATACACTCACACAAACATCCACTCTTTGTGAAACACTAACACGTTGTGACAACTATACAAACACAAAGTCTATATACAGCCCTAAGATTAAGTGGTACACACATACAGGTGCACTTAGTGACAACCAAATGCAGTATTTGTTGGCAGCGTGTCAGTATTTTGTGGGTAAGTATCACTAGACCCTATTTTAAAAGACCTTTACCAGTGTTTACATTCATGTATGGAAAGGGAACTTCATTATAGTGCATTTAAAAAAAAAGAAAAAACCACACACATCAAAGATGAGAACCACAGAGCTTATGACTCTACTACGCCTCCCTTCTCCAACAGGCTAACAAGACCTCTGATGTGACCCAACTAAATCCCGGGGAAAAGCTCGACAAAAGACCTCCCATGGTAAACTTAAATCCCGCTCACACACAAGCACGCACTTGAGCACTGATGCACATGCTCCCCACAGAGATTAATAAATCTCATCCAGATCGCACGGCTGGGATGGACAAGGTTGACAGAGGGCATCTGGAGCCTGTCAAGACAAGCAAAACACGTTGCCCCTCACCCATACAATATCTGCAACTCTCCCGCTTTTAATCATCCTTTTTTCCAACTCTTTTCTCTCTCTCTCCCCTTCACTCTGCCTTCCTTGCTGCTCTGCTCTCTTTCTTCCTATTTGATCTTTTTATGATTCATTAGAAGCTGATGTGAAAAAAAGCTGTTAATTGTTCTGGTATGGGTAAAACTGAACGAGACACATGGATCAAAGGAAGATTCAGTTTTATATTTTTGATCACACAGAGCCTGCTGTGTTCTTTTAATTAAACTAGCCGACTAAGTGAAGTGAAGGGTTGGCTATGAAAAAAGTATAACAAGTGAGTACTACAACTTTACTGTACATGTATAAAGTGAAAGCATTAGCTCTATTTTTGTAACATATAAAGCTGGGAAGACATATTTATTAATATTTTTAATTACCTCACACTTTTAATGGATCTGCAAATTTGATGCTTGTAATACAGCCATTCTCACTGAACGAATGGCTAAATTTAGTATAAAAAAGACGGCTCCATGTTACCTTAAACGGAAGAGATTTTTCACTACAAGGGCTGATGGGTAGAGACTGAAGGCTGCTGGCAGGACTTGTCTCTGTGCTCTGCAAAAAGACAAAAACATGGATATAACCAGAACATCACGATGAGATTTGCATGCTGTACTGTGCTGAAGATCAACCAGTCAGGTGCTTAAAATGACAACATTACAACATTAAGGAATTTTGTTTTTACTTTTCATTTTTTGCTAAATATATTCACAGTTAGGCAGTATTACAAAAGCCTGGCTAAACATTCAGTATGAAAACAGAGGAAGGTATAAAAAATGTTAGTTCTGAAGACAGGTGCTCATTTTTATCCCTGACTTTTCATATATTTTTTTACAGAAAATCTACATTTGAATCACCTCAAAAATGTAAATGTAGGAAACATGTCTGTATCAGAACAATTTCATGTTGCCAGCTGGATTATTTTCACCTGGTTTCTTACAAAAGCTCTTATTTTCTGATGTCAGTTGTGATTTGACGCTTTTTGGCACAGCTTCTCAGCACAGTTATCTAGTGGGCAGAGAGCAGAGGGAGCCGAAAGGGGATCCAAAATGCACACACGCGCACACACACGCGCACACACACACACACACACAAACACAGCGTATTTTCCTGTGACAAAAGAAGCATGTGCAATCACATACAGAACTGCACACTGGTGTACAGAAACACCGTCCCTTAAGAAGAGCATATGCGGGTATATGATCACTTTTGAGGGCTCCTGATGGGTCATATGGGAAAGCAGAGAGGAAAATCATGTCTCAAGCTAGGACTGCTGCTATTGATGTACTTTTACATAGTAGGGACATGACAGTACACAGATGGAGGATATGACAAGATACATGATATGACAAGAGAAGGAAAGGGGAAAGGTAAAAAGAAGTATGATCTAAAACAAAAACATTATCTCCACTTGAATTTCCAGTAAAGTCTATTTCTTGCCGTATGTTGCCCTTTAGGAGATTTATATGCCAACTAACCCCTCTGTTGTTGGGGGAAATGACCAGATTTACACATACAGTAAAAAGCCTCTAAAAATGGGCTTTTTAGGCTAAAGTTTAATAATATGTGCATAGTGTTGGCCTACTTTCAGGTTTTAAATAACCTAATTTGACAGATGGTTTCTTTCACAAATGTTCTGAGACAATTTTGTCCATGGCATTCCTTTGAAAAAGGGAAAATACTTTTTTTAAAAAAACCTACTTGGCAGGTGAGTGTCTTCCTATCATGACATTTTAGATCACATTACTGAATCATATGAGGACGTAAGACAGCATCAAAGAGGAAACACAACAGCCCGCTCTCTAAAGATCTTTAAAAGATAGAAAGCACTTGGCTTGCATTCTTTGCTCTTCTCTTAATTAAGATAATCTCCACTTTTGACATCAGACATGCTATAGCAGCGGTTAAACTAACCTCCTAAACAATCACACTTAAAAAAAGCCAAGTTGGTCTGCCTGCAGATGCACAGCGCAGCCACTACAATACATGACATGCCCACTTCCACTGTTACATTTTAGGTAAAGGTCCTCACGGTTAGGTTGGGACTGTGCTTAAATTAATTTAATGATAATCTTAGGGTAAGGTCAGATTAAAGTTATGGTTACTTGTCTCTCGGCAAGTCTCTCGGCACAGCTGCCAATATTTCCTCCTAGGATGCTGACTGGTCTGATCAACTCGGGATCAGCTACAAGCATTTAGCTTAAAGCCTGACAAGATCAATTTCCTTGTGATTGTGATCTTGTGAAACTCACAAGATTCCAGCTGCCTCATTGGTTTTGAAGGAGGTTCTGAGAAACACTTGAGCCCAAATCTTTGCACAGCATAAACTTGATGCTTTATTGGTTTGGCTGACCTTTTAAAGAAGCATGCCTCCCTATCAGACTTATAGGTGTGCTGTGGCGTCAGGCCCTCAATGTGTCATTGGTGATCAATGCCTTTTCCTATGTAGACAGACAGGCGTGTACTCAGTGACCCCCCCCCCCCCCCAAACACACATACACACTCTCTC
>VUQG01020057.1:35069-78900 GCA_015106755.1 Etia nguti
TTTTTCTTTTTTTTAATTTTTTTAATTTATTTTTTTTATTATTTTTTTTTTTTTTTTTTTTCCTTTTTCTAAGTTGTCTTGACCAATATTTCTCTAGGCAGGAGGTGTCAAACATAAGGCCCAGGGACCAGAATTGGCACACCAAAGACCCCAATGCGGCCCACTGGACGGTTTTGGAAAATGTAAAGGAGGTCACAGATTTTGGACTTTTAACTGTATTTATACAGGTTTTTACAGCTTTTCCTACTGATAAAGACTACCACCATGGTCATTTATGTTACATCAAAGTAATTAGATAACAATAACAATTAAAACACAGAAGATTTCTTTTTTTTTTTACAGTGTGAATTAATGGGAATTACTCTCCAGGGCAATGAGGTACCAGAATGTTCTGTAATTTTACACACTTAGTTATTTGTGCTGCAGCATTTCTTCATCTTGTAGTTAAACTGAGATGTATTGCTAAAATTGCACATGTTTTTAATTGTACTAAACGGCATTAAATGTGTAGTTAAATTTTATTTACACTGACTGAAACTGACCGACTAACACAGTTTGACAGGCCTACAATATTATTTTTTGACCAACATAGTGATTTTCAGAGATTTATTACTAAAAAACTTGGGATATCTCAGTACGTGCAGTGTCTCCCCCCAAAAAATGTAAGCAAACTGGACAAGTTGAGGACAAAAGAAGAGGTGGCAGGCCTAAAAAACTATCTAAAGCAAATGAACAGTATCTGAAAGTCATGTCCTTAAGTCACAGGAAAAATCCAGCAAAGACCTGACACAAGACCTGAGAGATGCATCTGGCATTTTTGGTTCAGTTGTAGTTAATGTTCATGGAGGAGGTCAGAATGGAATAAATTGAATAGCCCTTTATTGTCAATGTACATGTACAATTATGGAGAGAGGTACAACAGTGAGTGTCTGCAGTTATCTGCAAAACAGGGTGGGGGCTCTGTCACGGTGTGGAGCAGCATGTCAGCCTGTGGTGTTGGGGATCTTGTCAAAACTCATTAAATTACAAACACAGAAAATTACTGTCAAACTTTGACCCACCATGTAAAACCATTTGGAAAGCACCTGATTGGGAACAGCTTCAGTTTTCAGCATGTCAATGCATGTCAAAACATACCTGGATAGTATTCCATTGTGTGTTTTTTTTTTCTATCTGTCATAGATTAAGCCTGGAGCTCAACATTACTGAAATAGTGTGGGATCATGTGTATGAAGAACTTAAAAAAAAGGCACCCAAATGTCCTTCCAGAAGCCTGGAGAACTATTCCTGAAGACTACTTGAAGAAGTAGAAGTAGTTTTTGCCTTACAAGCTGTATGTCCATGTATTTTTGCATAGATTTCAATAAATCTTTCCCATTTTCCTAGCAAAATATGAAGGAATGAGTGGAAGCTCAAGACTTTTGTACAGCACTGTATGTGGGAACGCAGATAAATACGCATGTCAGAATGCATACTTTTGCTGCAGTTAAACTGCAGTTACAGGCCAGACAAAGTCATTTCCAGCTAAGCATGAGTCTCACCTGCAGGTAATTACTGCACGCACACACACACAGACACGCACACGAGCAAGCGCAGAGCACAGTTGAAGACAAGTCTGTTCAGTGATGATAGATGTTACACAGGCAGGGAGGCCGTTCCTCTACTCAGGGTCATCTGTCTTTTCACTGTCATGAGCTGATAGCCCGACACTCTCACTCTATTTCCCTTTTTTTATAACTCTCTCTCTCTCTCTCTCTCTCTCACACACACACACACACACACACACACGCGCAAACACACACTGCCCCTCTGAACAGCTTATATGTATGTGAGTGCAGAGAATGGGACCGTGTGATAGCAGTCAATTAGAAGATTACCCAAGTGGACCAAGTTCTAATTTGAATTGATAAAGATGTAGCATTACACCAGCTAGTGGTAGACATTGGTACTGCATCTTCACATTGGGCATGTAAATGGGAAGATGATTACAAACAAATATATGGATTAAAGCACAATTAAATGTTTTCAAAGAGATTTTCTCTCTACTGTCTTTTCAGAGTAATTAAACAGAGAAGGAAAACACTGGAAGAGTATGAAAAATGTCCCCCCCTCCTTTGCATTATGCTCTTGTTTTCTTTGTGCCTTCTGTTATGTCATTTCTCCTCCGTTCTCTCCTCACTTTCATTCCTTTTTAATCCATATCCTTCCCCCCCTGCTCACCTCCTCTCTTTTCCTGTTTTCTGCTCTCCTTTGTTTTTTTCCCTCCCTCTCACTTACTCCTCTCCATCCTTCTGACTCTCCCCTCTGCTCTAAGAAGCCATTTCTCAACAGCAGCGTTAGAAGTGATCCATTTCGCCAACCCGAAAAAAGCCAATTATCTGCGTTTTTATGACTTTCATAATTTTACTACTCACACAGGGTTTTATTACTGGGTTGTTGACTACCAGCCCCTTGTACATACCTACACACACACACACACACGTATCCACATCCACACATGCGGCAAACAATACACACAAGCAGGCGAGGAGAGACCTGAGAAGCATGTATATGAAGATTTAGATGTCTGTGTTTACACGGTGTTCGGTTTGTGTGTCAAGTGACGAATAATGACTCCCGGTCAAATAAATCACGTGGGATTCAAGTACATCATCTTGAGCAGCCGTGAGAAGCGGTGGGCTGTACCCTTGTCAATCAGCAATATATAGAGACGGCATTGTCTCAGGAATAATAATAGTAAAGGACACTTCAACACTGAGATACAACGAGAAAGGCAGTCAGTCAGCACTGCCAACTTTTCCCTCATTAAATTTTTACTGACAACAAAGAACATGTTTATGGGAACAATCCAATATATATGAGTGTCTACTGCTGTGTGTGTGTGTGTGTGTACTGCAGCCATCTGTGCGTCATGTGTGCTTGCATGCCTGCACATATGAAGTACAACTGTATACCACAGCTAAAAAAGAGTGATCACCATCATTTGTCACGGCTTTCCACCTGACAGACACTGTGTACTCATCTGCATTCAGCACCTGAGGCTACGGATGTTTAATGCTACCATTAAACTCATCTCCGACATAAAGTGCATCTGTGACTAAAGAGTGAGCGCAAGCCAAGCTCCAGGCAGTGAATCTAATGGTGAATTCAACTCTTCAGACACAGAAAGGGGGAGAATATAAAACTAATGTAATACGGCAGGGGTAACTTTCTGATTAACCCAACTGTCCTTTCTGCTTCCCTTTGCACTCTGCACTCTGAATGTGTGCTTCGTTTGCAAGAAATCCGTGCTTTTGCTTTACTCTTGCTTGTTTCACTCTCCCTGACTTGTCTAACCTCGATCTATTGGTGTCTGCCACTGCCCACTCACCGCTTCCTTGGCATCTGTCAGGTTAATCCATAAAAGGATGGGAACCACCACATTAGCTCTTTGTGGGTGGTGGTGGTAGTGGGGGAACCTTTGGGGAGTTATCAGAACATACTTGCACTAATTACTATCACAACTTATTGTTGCTCGTAGAGATCTATTTAATATCGGTCCCATGTGTCGCATTACATTTTCCATTTTCCGAGAATATTGTCATGCCAAGTTGCCAAATCTTACGCTGTATTAAAGCCTCGAAGCAATATTCCATTAAAGTGGAACAGTTTCAATTTTTAGCACAGAAACCCTGTTGTGAGTCCACTACCAAAACTTATTGCCCAAGGGACTCTGAGCCATTTCTCTCTCTCTCTCTCTTGAACTTATGTTGTTATGCAAGCACTAAGGGATTTCTTCTATGATTCACGTGTTTTAAAGCAATTCTGTCAGTTTGCAATTTTTAGCGAGAACCGCATAAAAATGCCCGAGTGCCACAGGTGACAGCTGATCACAAAAGCAACCACTGGTTGACTAAGCCTGATTTTTATTTTTTTATTTTTTATTTTTTTTAAACTCCAGCCAACAAATCCATGTTTAAAATGCAAATTCTGCACCCAAAGGGAGCTTTTATTTAGAGGACACATTAAAGCTTATCCAGTCTGTTCATTACTTAAGGACATGATAATTTTTGCATTATTTATTCTAAATCCCTGATAATAAAGGACCAGAATTTCAATGACCTTATAACCGTGTTGCCACTGCGCAGCCTGATTATACTTCTGCCGATCCCGCAGTCACAAAAAAAATCAAAAGCATCGATTTTCAGATAAGATTTCGACCAGAAATTTAATAAGTGCAAATTAATGTGATCTTAGCTGCCAATGTGTGACTCAAAGCTCATATTAATAAGACAATAAGACACGGAGGAACGGGCTTATGTTGTAAATTCCCAGTGTAACACATGTTGCTTGAGACAAACACAGGTGATATTTTATGACAGAGAGTAACAACATCACAAGAAATGTAAATGTTGCCTCTCTCCTTTTCATCTAATTTCCTCTTGTCATTGTCAAACTGCCCACTTTCCTTTCAGAAAGCCATATATTGTTTAAGATGAGTCACAGTTTTGATTTGTTGTGATTTTTGCGGTGGCATTGTTGTCATCGCAATGACACAATAATAGCACCTAAGAACAAGTTTCCATACTGACTCATAGCAAAGGAAAGATTTAAATGACAATTATTGTGCCTGCATGTTTATTGCAACAATCTCTGCACTTAGATCAGATTCATGTCGACTGCCCACACTGTCCATATTCTTGTTGACATCATTTCTAAATAAATGTTTCTCAGCATTCCCCTCATCAATCTTTCATCTTAGGCTTAATCTTATCGAGACAGCCGACATAAACATATTTCTTCGTCTGTAATCACCTAAAAAATATATATAAAAAATATATAAAAAGGTACCACAGATAATTCTCTCCAATCAAGGACATTAAAAAGCACATATGGCCTTAGTCCTCGTTTCTTTCAAACCCATTGTCATGGCAGTACTGAAATAAGACTATGAGGTGCCTAACAAGATATTATTATGCACACAGAAAGCTACAATCTTGCTTTGATTTTGCACTCTTCGTGTAATTTTGTGGAGACTTACGCAAGTTGACAACAGAGTCTGCAAGTATTAGATCTGTTTGTTTGAAACACAATTTACCCATGCTGGGAAAACAGTGAGGACATCACCAATTAACACACAATATCTGCTGTTTTATCAAGAGTTCCACGCTGTAATTGTGTTTTGGATACACAATCTGCCCAAGCGCTAGTGTATAGCATCTTCAGTTTCCCTAATGTGGTCAGTGAGTTAAGATTTTCATTTTGGTCCCTGAATATGAACAATGGCACTTGGGCTTTATATCTTTTTCAGACTCTGGTACTTTCATAGTGACCAACACTGTGTTTCTGTCTGACTTCACTGTATATCTGCAACACTGTGTGACAAAATTATCACGCACCTAAGTTAAAGATAATTACAGTTTTGTGTTTTTCGATTTTATTACATTTTTTTTTATGAGGGTTAGAAGTTAGAAGCCAGATGATGGAAGACAAATGAGTAACCAAATAGTTCAATATCTGGATAAAACATTAACCATGAGAGAGAGTGCACAGTCACTGCATCCAGCTGTTGTTTGACATAGTTACAGCACTCCCATTGAACCTCTTTTTTTTTCACCTTTCTGCACCATGCCAAGCCACCACACAGCCTAAATATAATATATAATAAGTTCAGATAATCTCAGCTTGCCAAAAAAAACACTTGGCACTTATGGGAAAAAAGTTTTTGTAGGACTCTCTGCAGTCCTGTGAAAATATCAGTAGTCCCCATGATTCAATAGCTTGTAAAGCCACCTTCAACAGCAATACCTCGAAGTACTTTAGTTTATTTTATCAGTCTCTCACATCATTGTGGAGGAATTTTGGCCCACTCTTCTTTACAGTGTTGCTTCTGCTCACTGAGGTTTGCAGGCGTTTCTTTTTGCACACCTCTCTCAAGATCCTGCCCAAGCGTTTTAATAAGGTTGAGGTTCTTTGCTTTATTTTTCAGCAATTCTATTGTACAATTACGAGCATGCTTGCCCCAATGTCCCACTGAAAGACCCAATATGGGCCAAGCCTTAGCTATCAGACAGATGGCCTTGCATTTGACTCTACAATACTCAAATATACAGACGAGTTAACGGCCGACTCAGTGATTGCCCAGATCCTGAGGTTGCCCAAGCCCAAGTCCTAACTCTGCACCACCATATTATTATATTAGATCATGGCTTCTTTGCAGTTGCTATTTTGCTGTGATTTGCTATAATGTCCACTCCTGGGAAGATTGCAGCATTTTGTTAGCACACACCTGAATGCTGATGATCATTTAAAAAGCGCATTTTACTTAGTTAAACTTATTTTTATAACCTCTCTCCAGTCCCTTTGACTAAAACATTCACTAATACCCCGTGTAAAGCGTCCTTACCTGGATGATTGAGCATGCATCAAGACTCATGTAAAGAGATTTTCTATTCCGAACTCTAGTTTTTTTTGTTTCTTTTTGGGGGGGGGGTATCATTCTTTAAGCGAGGTGCAACAGACAGCTACAAAGACCAAACATGAAGAAGAACAAATACATCAGTAACAAATTCTCATGGGAAATATTCAGCATTCACAAAACATTTTGTATAGCTGACAACAGTCGAAGGAATGTGTTTGAAAAAAGCAACAAAACGGGGTGGGAAATATCTTCTTAGAAACATTCTCTAATCTCATCCTGTTGTATTAAAATAGATTTAACATTTGCATATACTATACTGTGGTCTGCAACAAATTGAGACAAGACAAAGAGAGCCAAAGACAAAAGTGCATTGCTATATTTATTATATAAAAAAGAAAATCTTGAAAACGGCGGCACTAATGCCATGTGTCTTACAATCTGTTGCCGTATGATTTACAGTGAACAACACTTTAACACTCCCTTTTATTTCTGGAACACACTAGTTGATTAAGAAAAAGGTTATTGGAAGCACAGGGATGTCTTATTTATTGCCAATCTACTGTTTTTCTTTGCATTACAAATCAGGACAACAAGTTCCCGCTCGAAGCAAGTGGGATAAAAATGAAAGCCAGTACTAATTAGTCTCCTCATGCTGAACATTTAATAACCCCAATAGGGTGATGTGAATTATAAGCTAAACAACAATTGACAAAAGAAATGTGCATGCCAATACATGCACACTATAACGCTTTTAACAGGTTTAGAGTTTTAAAAATTAAAAGCTGTCAAGGCATGTAGCCAAAGCTTCTCCACTAAAAAACCACAGATTAAAACAAGATAAAAGGCCGAGTCTTGTCACTGCTTGTTGGATTAACAAATTCTGCATCGTTATACACCAGCAACTGGGGGGAAAAAAGAGGGTGGGGAGTCTACTTTGTGTTCCCTTCAACTCCCACTGTATGCTGTGTTTCTCTGTGTGTCTGAAAATCATGTTGCAGGGAATTTCATCTGTCCTCAGCTCCACTCCTTAAACTGGATTCTTTATGCTTGTCTATTTTTATGAATGTGCATGCGCTTAAATGTTTGTGAGTATATGACTTACGGTTGAAGGAGATGCGTGCGCTACTTTTTGCAGACTATATTAAGTCTGGAGGGATTCGATTACACCATGGCTGATATACTTTGTGAATCATATTAACATTAAATAAATGTGTTCCTTCCTGTTTTTGTGCATATGCGAGAAAATTCTAAAAAAAATTGCAGATTACAGGTCTCCGTTTGAGACTACAGGATATATACAGGAGAGTATATCGCTATGT
This sequence comes from Etia nguti, assembly GCA_015106755.1. NCBI lineage: Eukaryota > Metazoa > Chordata > Actinopteri > Cichliformes > Cichlidae > Etia > Etia nguti. The sequence goes on from VUQG01020057.1 coordinate 42,789, forward strand.
AGCATTCCAACCAAATGTGAGAGAATAGGGGTTTTGTCTGAATTACAAGACACTTTCTCAACACTTGTTCTTTCTGCTCAGCAGTATCTTAATACCCAGCTGCCTCAATGAAGACAGCTATGAGTAGGCTGTCTTTTCTACCGCCATCTCACTGCTGCCATTTACACAGCATTCAGTTCACGAGCAGACCCAGCTAACTCCTTTCTCAACACATTCAACCAGTGGAAAAAAGATTTTTAACCTCTATATACAAATAAGGGTCAACAGGGTGAATTGGGACCTACGCGCAAATGTTGACATTTTTCTAATGCGCCTCATTATGCCACTGCAAGAGCATGTGAGTGTAATACCTACACATTTAATCTTCAATTGAGAAGTGGCGATATGGGAATTGAGACTTTTGTGATCGTCTGCTGCATACTGACAGATAAGGACACCTCTGTGTTTGCGTGTCCCCTGCTCAGATTGCCCGTCGTCGGCATAGCAATCAACGGCAATGAAAACAGAGAAAAGGGAAAATGAAGAGAAGAATGGCAGAGGAACACTCAACAGGCAGGCTGCCGTTACCATAGAAACAGGCAAGCTTTATCCCAACTGTCAAAATTTAATTTCCTCTGCATCTTTTTGTATAAGAGACGGGAGTAGTTCACGTAAAAGAAAACAGACAATAAAGATACATCACAAATGGAACCAGAAGTCTCTGAGGGACATTTGCTATTGTCATGCTTTGATGGCGGCACTGCTACTGGCAAAAAAACAAATGCACTGAAGAGATCTGTCTTATTTTATTTTATATTTCAAGGCAAATGTAAACATGTTAGAAGTTCATAAGAGACAATATCACACTGCTCACTCCTGGGACATAACTGACCCAAACCTATTATACTCCAAGGGAAGTCTTCTGGTGTACTGCGAGGCAAGGACAAAGTCACTCGGGCGGAAATGTCTAGAGCTGAGGCATCTGGGTTTTAATCGATTGGTCAAATATTTTTGTTAAGCCAGAATGTAAGCCATGTGCAGGTTTTAGCTGTGGAAATGGGGAGGATTATTCTGCTTTTCTTGATTTTCTGTGACAGTAGAGTTATTTCTTTGTTTGGAATTGTTGTTCGGTGTGGCAAATCTGTTCAAAAAACTGGATGAATCTATGATGAATTTAACCACGATTTCAGAGCTGGAAATCTATCTAAAGCTGCATCTCTAAACTTTGTATTTTACTCTCCCTCGTTCTAATTAATAACTAAAAACAACCATAAATACTGTATTCTATGTTCCTGAAAGCTGCTACGCAAGGTATACACATAGGGTGATATTGGATCTTGTGGCACTGACTGATGTGTCAGCCCCCCCACCCCACCTCTCTCTGTCTCTAAACACCTATGCAGCTGCAAGGAATGGAAATAGAGTTTGAGCACATGGCTGTTTACTGACATGGCTTTGTTACTGTGATATTAATGTTTACAAAGTCATAAACACAGACAATTAAAACCCTGCCATCAAAATCATTCAACTGCCATACATCAAAGAGGTCGGAGCTGTGCCTGCATGCCTGTGTGTGTGTGTGAGTGTGTGTTTGTGTGTGTGTGCATGCAGCAGATGTTCTGTGCAGCCTGTCAGACAGCCAGCAGTATCCTGCAGCTGATACTCTCTCTGGACAGCCTGACTGACTGACAGGTGTGTGTGTGCATGATCCTGTGTTACTCATATTCTGGGGACATAAATCTGTTTACACAGTCATATTCTGGGGACCGGCCGTGGCTACAGGGGACAAAAAAACGAAGTAAAAATGGAAATTCAGTTTTATTATGAAGCCTTGATTTTAGATTAAGTTAGGTTTTGAGTCATGGAGGGTTAGGTAAGTTACAGCTGTGGTTAGCATTCGAATAAGTCTTCAATGTAAGTTGGTGTAATGTCCTCTGAAGTGATGGAAACACAAATGCGTGCATGCATGTGTGTGTGTGTGTGTGTGTGTGTGTGCGCGTGCGTGTGTGGGTTGTGTGTGAACAGAAGGGAGCTTGCTTTGCCTCCAGCAAATCAATGTCCCCTCGAGGGAATGTGGAACCTGAGACAAAGAGCAAAAGCAACTCCGAGAGAAAGAAAGACGGTGTGTGAGAGAGAGAGAGGAAGCCCTGGGCAAACAGATTTTGGTCTCTTCCCCTACTTCCAATTTCAGGTTCTTCACTCACAGACTTAAACATTTGTGTGAAAATATTTGTTGGAAGAAATCAGTGAGAATGGTGAACTCAAACTGTAGGAAATTAACACCTGCCAGCAGCCTACATCCTGGTCAGGCTAAGAATCATACACCTGGTTTCATTATCTAACCAGCTCCGGTGTTTCCAGAGCCAAAACAGTATGTTAAAATGGTGACATTAGCACCTGATTTCCTGCATTTTAAAATGATGCTTTCTGAAATGAAACAGAATCTAAATTTACTCTGAATCCAAAACAAGTCGAGTCCACAAGCCTGCAGTTTCCTCTAGTCTTTTTTAGTGTTTACTGAAGCTGCTCTGCTGCTCTGCACTTCAGCTAAAAGAACTGCTCCTTTGCTGTGGAGAAGTTAGCTCAACACACACTTCTCTCTAATCCCACTATATCATATCACTGTCTGGCTGTCAGGAGCACACTCACTGTTAAATTGTGTAATGTGTCTACAGTTTTGGAGGCTTAAGTCATTCTGGAGTACAAGGTTCAAGACTTCAGCGCGGACTGTCGAGTTGTTATAAAGGTTGGCATATAAGCCATTACTCAGACGCAACATGACTTGAATGTAAAATTACTGCATACACTTTTAGCCACGATAGCAGCATGACTCCTAGGATGGAAATGTCAGTCTGATGGTCAATTAGTCTACCACTTTGGTCCAAAATAAAATATGTATCTCAGTAAGTCCTAGATGGATTGTCTTGACATTTGGCACACATATTCACGCCCCGCTGCACCCACGCCTCCACCCAGGATGAATAAACACTTTGAGGTGTACCAACATATTCCCTATCATCAGATAAAATGTTTATTTTCCCACAACTAACCACTTCTAACAGACTTGCATTTACAGTTCATTTGAACTAATGATAAAAAAGTAAATCAAGATGAGAACATTGTATATAAACCATTATCATAACAGCTGCTACACATTGCTGTGTTAACATGGTGATGTTACGCCCCAGTCACACAGCGGAGAGACCAGACGGCAACAATCTGATAATCACTGGTTGCAAAAATAAAAATATAAATTCTCCATCCAGCTATGAGTGATTGCTGGATGTTACTTGAAGCTGCTGGTGTGAAACTGGTAATAAAGAGGTAAATAGTACTGCAGAGAAAACCTTCTTACGCTTTCTTTAGCAACTAGCACATTGCCGCAGTCACCTATAGTTTGCACGAAAGGCATCAATTTGTCTACAAACTACGGTGACCCTGAAAGGTCAAACGGACTGCAACTTAAGGAAACACCAGCAAATAGAAAAATGCTGCAAAAACACACAAAACAGTGGAAGTTGACTAAAAAAAATATGAATTGTTTCTGGGAACACAAAAACGTTCGGAAGCGACAGAAACCAAAGCGTGCAAAGAATAATGAGATAAGCAGAGGGTTCATCAGTGTTGCAAGGGAGCCAAAGATGCAGGTAATGTGTGTTTTAATCACATGATTCAGATACATGTCTGCTATTAGCTGTTTACTGTCTCTAATTCTGTCGTGTTTTGTGTGTTTTGGCAGCATTTTGCTGGTCTTAAGTTCCAAACCATTTGACCTCTCTGTAAAGAGTGTGACACAAACAGAAAACTGAGAATATTCACCTTCAAAGTAAAAGCTGAACCTTTAAGACACTTTTTAAAGTTTCACTACGGCGTGGAGATAAAATGGTGAATGTTTGCTGATAAGTTGGCATCTTCCATGCAAACTGCAGGCTGTTGTGGCAACTAAAGTGGCAACCAGTCTGGTGAAACACATTTTTCCCTTACAACTGTTAGTTACCCAGGGTTCACAGATTGATCTCTAGGCCTGTGTGACTGAGACCTTACACTTTTAGCTAAAAGAACCAGCGTATTCATCCATTCATTCTTTGGTTCATTCATCTGCTTTCTCAGCTTGCTCAAAACACCAAGTCATGTCACTGTTTTGATCAAGAGGGATCGAACCAGTTCCTCAAGTTATGACATTTCCAGGCTAAACATCGATGGCTCAGTTCAGACAAACTCAATCAAGCCAAAGAAGACTGGTTTCAGCAGAATGTTATTTTTGCCATGACCTTGTACACAGAAAGGAATAATGTAAATATTTTCGAGCGTGTCTCTATGTGTGCGTCTGATATGAAAGCTCCTCCACTGCTTTTCAATGATAAGTGAGACTTCACTATAAATGAAACAACCAATGAACAGTCTGACAAAAACCTTGGATGATTTGAAAAGGTTGACTCCCGACTTGCATGATTCACTGACACTGTCTAGACACAGAAAATGTCTCTCTATTCAGTGAAACTTTCAAAGAGAAGCGTTAGAAGCGTGATAAAAAACCCTTCTCACAAAAAGAGGCCCCGGTTAAGTCCAGTGACTCAATGGCATAGTATAAATCTGTCAACCTCTACTTTAAAACCACTCACACAAGTTGACCTGCACTGTCTCCACAAACAAAGAAGATCAGAGCTAGTTTATTCAAGGAAAAACACATGTGGACAGATACAATTACTCTGTGGGTTCCAGCAGAGATAAATTCAACTAGTGAGTGGAGAAAGCAATACTGAAGGGTAAAGCAATAATCATCTTTACCTAGCCAATGGTGCTACAACCCCTTTATTACTCAGTTGGCTCCATAAAACCCAAATTAGCTCCATCCAAAAAGCTGCACTGTGTGTGTTTGTGCTTGTGTATCTTTATGCAGACAAATGGCTTTGCATGCAGGTTTGTGTGCGTCCAGTAAGACTGGTCCTGGTTCAAAAAGAAGCAACAAGTGAGCAAATCTAATCTGATTTTGAACCGTCCTTGGCAGTGGTGCACATGTCTGCAAACAGAAACTTTTAAATGTTTTGTTTCAGCCGCTGGCTACAAAGGGGCAGAGGAGAGGAGAGGAGAGGAGAGGAGGACAGCTTGCATATTTATTCCATCAGAATTAATTTATTTATATTCCTTCTTGCTGTCTCATCTCCAAGAGAGGAAAAGATACAAAACATGTTTGCATGCATTTACACAGAAGATTCAACATCAGCAAGTCCCAGAATAGACAATAACCGCCTACCTTTCTCGCTCTCTTCTAATATGGATTTTATAAGGTTAAAAAAAAACCCACACACACTGTGCATGGGGACATTTTTTTATGTGATTCTGGTGCTGTTATCCTAGTCCGATAGAGTCCTGGTCTCAAAAACATCAAGTGAGACTGGGATTTCATTAACAGAAAGAAGAAAGTGAGAAAGAGAATTTTGACAAGTTCTCTAAGGTGCTGGGAACATCCTACCTTTCAAATACCTTTAAAAAACTGTGTGCAAGTAACTGCTGCTGTTTTAAAGGCGAGGGCGGTCACACTCACTAATGATTTGGGCATATTTTTACTTTTGTGTACTGCACTTACAGGTTGTTGCAAAACAGTAACACTGTGGTATTATTTTTTATTTCAAAAGTGTCCTCACCTTACTTCAGCGTGCATTTTTCAGGGTAATACTACACTCACTGGCCACTTCATTAGTTACACCTTGCCATCCCTTTTGCCTTCAGAACTGCTTTAATTCTTCATGGCACAGATTCAACAAGGTACTGGAAACACTCCACATATTTTTTGTTCCATTATTTGGAATGAGTTGACTGTGGAGGCCGTTTGAGTCTGATGAATCCATTGTTAAAGAAACAAGAGTTTGAAATGATGTGAGCTTTGTGACATGGCCTGTTATGTTACTTAAAGTACCCATCAGAAGATGGGTACACTTTGGTCATAAAGGGATGGACGTGCTCAGCAAGGAAGGCCATGGAGTTTAAATGGTGCTCAAGTGGTACAAATGGGCTGGAAATATCCTCAACATCATTAAATCATCACCATCAGCCTAAATCGTTGATAGTGAGCAGGATGGATTCATGCTTTCATGTTTTTTACACCAAATTCTGAACCCAGCATCCAAATGTCACAGCAGAACTCAAGACTCTTTAGACCAGGCAACACTTGTTCGATCTACTATTGTCCAATTTTGGTGAGCGTGTGTGTGCAATGTAGCCTCAGCTTCCTGTTCTTAGCTGACTGATCTTCTGCCACTGTAGCCCATGTGCTTCAAGGTTGTGCATTCAGAGATGCTCTTCTGCATACTTTGGTTGACACAAGTGATTGTTGGACTTACTCTTGCCTTTTCACCCAGAGAACTCCCATTCATTGGATATTTTGTCTTTGTTGGACCATGGTTGTGCGGGAAAATCTAAGTTGCTGAAATACTTGGACCAGCCCAACAACCATGTCATATTCAAAGTCACTTAAATCACCTTTCTTCCCCATTCTGCTGCTGTTTTTGAACTTCCAATAGGTCTGGATGCCAATATGCTTAAGTATATTGAGTTGCTGCCATGTGATTGACTAATTAGATATTTGCGTTAACGAGTAGAAGAACAGGTATACCTAATAAAACTAGCTGCTGTTTTCCCTTTTTTTTTTTAGATGCAAGACAACTCTGCTCTTTATAAAATTACACTAAATGGACTTTAGAATTTTTAAGATGGTCCCTATAAACCTATGTATAACACAAAGTACGGAAAAGCACTACAATACAAACACATGTATTTATTACCTCGGAATATTTTCTTTTCCCAAAACACGATCTCCAGATGGGTCCAAAGGTGAGGGCAGCAGGTTGAGACAGGAAGCTAGAGACTGGCTGGAGTCTTCTCTGGACACTGTGCACACAACCAAACAGACATGTGATGAATTTAAGTTGTTTTCTCTAACCTCAGGTGACATTCTGACTGACAACATATGTTAGCCTAAGAAAATTCACAGCTCTCTGTTTAAATCTCCTTTTGAGATGAATTAGAGCTGTAAAACACCACTTGGATCAAAGAGCTTATTAAAATTCAGTAGTGATCCGTTGGGATCATGACAATACCATCAGTTGTTGTTTTTTTGTTGTTCTTTACAATTATGCCTACATATTCAATGGCACGTTTAACAGGCCAATATAAAAGAGAGTGAAATAAAAGTTGGATATAAAGCCAAGATTTGGTATTTCTTTATGTCTTTGCAAAGGTCTGTGTCTCTCACTGTCCCTGTGTGATTCCACAGGGCATGAGTCACCATAGGAGTGAGAACGCAGAGCCCTGTGGGCCATAAATTGCTGTGAAACTGCTTGCTTTTTAATAAAGGCTTCAACAAGCCACCTGAGAGAGGTCAAAATGAGGAGTACCGATGAGTGCGTGGGCGTAAGGGATTGTGAGATGGGTGTGTATCAAATTGTGTACGTCTGTGTGTCTGCATACATCTTCATATGAACCTGTGCATGTATCTGAGCGTGTCTGTATTGTGTATTCTGCGTGAATGTCTGTTAGGGTGTGTTTAAATGAGTTCCTATAATTTGAGTTTGTGGAAGAACCTTACTCTTCTAATGCCAGCACAGAGTCTTAGTCCCTTGACTTTATGAGAACAATTCATCAAACCTTTAATTTCATGCTACAGTCTGCAAACCATTAGGTCTAATGACTAAGCATGCACGCTTGTGTGCTAGTGTGTATATTAATGATGGTGCCTCCCTTAGCTCTGCATCAGCCCGTGCCTGTAGAGATCTTTTCAGTGTGTGTGTGTGTGTGTGTGTGTATTTTGACTGGCTGTGTGAGTGAACCACCCAGCCTCCCAACACTCTTCAAACCCCATAAGCATAGGAAATTCTGTTTATTAGGACTGAAGCTCCCATTGTATTCTTTACTCCTCACTGCTGCTGAGCATTTTACTTTATTTGACTGCAACTGCAATATTCTAGGAGCCCATCTGGGACTTAAATATGGCCTAGAAATAGATGAATCCAACCTCACATTAACATATAATTTCACCGAGAGATCTGTTGATAAGAGACAAAGCTAGACATGCTTGGATAAAGAGTCGAGCTGACGTAAACGCACCCCATCGCTGCATTGTTGTAGTCCCTGTGTCTGAGAAACAAGAAGCACAGAAATGGAGTGTGATCACAAGCTTATGTTTACCCCGTTGAGTCATTTTCTTCATGCGTTGCACTCGACCAAACATCAACTGTCTATATCTGTGCGGTTTGACGCATATTAATACAAACTAAACCTTTGCAAGCACAGATCAGAAATATAATCAGTACAGACAGTAACTGCAAGAGCTTTTGATTTTGCTCAGTTATGTCTGTGCAAAACCCAGCACTGCTGGTAAAATCCAACCCTTTAACTGTAATATTGACTCATAACAGAAAAATCCCATTTTTAAGACATGGATGCAATAAAAACCAATACACAAGCATGCACGGAGATTCTCTTAACAGATCTGTATGTTTGGTGGTTACACTGCACTTCTTCAGCGCAATAGTATTCTTGTGTGTTGTATGAAAGGAAGGTGGGGTTCAGGGTGTTTGGCACTCCTACGCTGCACCGTGGCAGGGCACGAGCAATAATTTTCCTCCGACAGCCACTTCTCAACTGTGACGCATGTCAGGAGAAGTGTGACGGAAATGCCAGAACAACAAAGGAGATGAATTGGTGTAAATGAGGCAGCTACATCAAAGTCCTAGCACATGTTGAAAGAAGCAGGGAGAACACTGGTTTCATGCTTTAAGGTGATGAGGGAGAAGTGTGCTAATAAAGGAAAAAGAGAGGCAAAGATTGAAGCAAAACGAGACAGGGCAGAGACTGTGACACCAGAGAGGAAGGTGAGAGAGGAGATATTCGCTTTAATCAAAAGAGATACAGATATAAAGGGAAATGTAAAAGACACGAATAATGTAACAGACAAACATGAGTCTGGGGGGCCAGAACTGTCCTCACAGAGGGTCCAATCTGGCCCCCCAGACTGGATGGATTAGCAAAGTGAAAGTCGCAATGAGGCCTTTGTCATTGTAGTAAACGGGCATGCAAATCATGACTCATAAAGAGTAAAATTACTTGTTTAATTCCAAAAGATATCTCAGGCTTGTAACTTATTATGCAATTGTTTAATTGGGCTGGATGGCTGACATTTGTTGAGATCATATCCAGTCACATGGAGTCCATTAACTTCCCTACACAGAGTTCTTCTAGAAATAAGTCCCACTGCATAGGAGGCATCTTGAAAAGCCTCTGGGCTATTTTGAAGTATTATCTAAATTAACTTTGCATGTACAGAATCATCAGTGAAATCTGCTAAGAACTGGTTAAAAAGATTTAAAATCGCCATCTTTACTGGTTGCAGAATTCTCTTACTGATGTCACCACCCAATATGCAAATGCAAATTACGCCAGCAACAGCAGTAAAAACATTACCGTGTCGATGTCGCTGATCATCAGAGAGATCCAGATCTAACATGAGGTCATCTTCATCCAGCTCCGAGGAACCCAGGTTGTTCAGAACATCCTGATGAGAAAGAGTAAAACCACAAACCTGAAATAAACTCGGAAAAGGTGAGCGATAAAGCGACGACTAATTATTATCCTCGCAACAAAATAATACACGTAGGGGTTATATTTCTGCTTTTGTAAAAGGAACAAAAATAAAAGACAATTTTTTGCCTGAGGTTCTTATGATAGATTGTTTTAATACCATTTCAGTGAGGTAGTCGTTAATCAAAAAGGTTCTGAAAACAAACGCTGAAACACAGAATACTAATTACTATGTGACATCTTTATAAAAAAATTATGAAACGATTCCCATCAAAGTAATCCAGGTGGGTCAGAACAATCAGAAGAAAAATCACTTAGCTGAAGAAATTAAACGTTATAAATATTAGTAATGATAATAATGCAGTTATTTTTAATGGTGCATTGTATTTCTTCCCCCATTCTGCCTGCATTTAATAAGATATTTAGTTCTTCATCATTACATCCAAACTATCGAGAACAAATTGCTCCTCTTGTTATGTAGGGACGATTAATAAAGGGTTTAGTTTGAGAAAGCGTTGAGTGTGCTCAATGAGGCTGTATTTGGTGCAGCCACTGTCAGCTTTTACCATGCTTCACAGGCTAAAAATTGCTGATGAATAAGCAAGGAAAAAAACCAACTAGAAATCTACAGGAATTTATTCCCCTCGACAAAAAAAGGGGCAGCCCCTTCTGATGACTGAGTTTAAATTAATTCTCTTATATAAAAACCAGTGTTCTCCAAACTTCAGCAATAATAATCCAGCAAGGGCGCAAAAACCTCCCTCCACCTTGGGTGGCCTTGAAATATCAACGTTATCTTCATTGACGTTACGGTTTTAAAATTTCTTACAAACTCTTTAAATTTCAGAAAATAACTGATAAGATTTTCCTAATCCTTCGTGTCTTAAATGAGCTATAGCCACAGCAGCGCAGTGAGTCATGCTTCATCACTTAACAGCAGATATTCACTTGTAATCTTTCAGCAAAAGCTTCCATGTTCTTGGCATTATGAGGTTATAATGACGCAGTAAGATGTGGTTCCTTTAAGCTCAGCTGGATTTTAAAAGTCAATACTGCCATCCAATGGTTACAAATGGGTAAATTCACTGCAAAAAACACACACACAAATATAGCGTGGCAAATACATGTATTAAAACACCGCATACTCCTGCCTAACAGGAAGTGTACTTATAGGCTTTATTTATCAGCTAATATAATATTTATGAGACACTTCTACATAAACTCATATATGTCAACCTCCCTGGGAACATGTTTTTATCATCAGCAGGTCTCTGTTGGCTCAAATGAAAATCACAACCCGCATGTCAGTGCAATTCTGCATAACTGATACAAGTATATCAACACGTAGTGTAGGTGGGTTACAAGCCCTGGTCGCACTGGTAGAAATATCTTCCCTGAACTTGTGTGCACTAAAAAGTTACAAACCAAAACCAGAGCGAAATACCAACATTCAAAAACTACCAACTACCAGTCTGGTACAACATCTACAGATTAAAATGCATCAGAAAATCCAATAACCAACTCTATTCACCCCTCATCACTGTTGTTTGGACATAAACTGCCTCCGAGCGACTCTCTGTATCGATCTCCTCCCATCTGAACCTCAATGCTCAGTGGCATCCCTGACCATTAAACACACCTCTGAATTTCAAATCAGTTGACTTTATGTTCTCCAAAGCAGCAGTTACGTGTTTATGAACATTCAAAATTATATCCTTTTCTTTCCCCCTCTGGATGGCGGTGCGGTAAACATCAGAAAAAGCTCCGAACGCATTTCAGTGTAATGCGCCTGAACACGTAAGCCCACATTTCAGGCATTAAAGCTAATAGCTAAAAGGTATTGGGAAAAGAAATGAAGAGCCATACTGTGTGATGCTACTGCACACAGACTTCATTTGAAGCAAAATTACCCATTTTAATGTGCCCCTCCAACCACAGAAATGTGTTAATACGATTTTACAAGCCTGAGATGTCACCTTTTTTACATCACTAATGTGAGTTGAATGAGTATAATCCTTGAGTTAATAGAGATAATATCAGATTCTGCTCTCATTAAAAAATGGCTCCATCTCTTAAATGCCAAGCAGAATGACATCCAAAACAGGGATAAGAGGAAGCAAGAGATTCTCTCTGTCCATAAAAAGCCAGCGGTTTCCATTCGCACTCTGTAAAAAAATACCACATATACAGTCTATGAAAATTACATTTATTCACTTCTTTAAGGTGGCGAATGCATTAGTATCACAGCAGAGCAATTTGGCTTTGCAGCCAGGTATTATGGCTGCAGATATTTATGGAGTAAAAAATGACTTCCTTTCTGTCTGAGTAGACGATTCGCAGCCAGTTGTGTTTACAGTGTGCCTGAGGGCATGAAGGACTGAACGTCCAGTGAAACTTTTGTTGAATAACACCTACTTGAGGGGAAAAAAACCTTGTTTCACAACTTAACACCTGACATTTGACATTTTCTAACAGCCATCACTCAATACAGAAACACCAGTCGTCCAAGACTGACGCAACCCGAGTAAAACGTTTTCATATTCAACGGGCGATTCAATAAGAGAAACAAATCCAGATTCTTGCACTGCTGACTCTGTAAGATACTCGCTCCGAACACGTGGTTTAGACTGACAGAGCTCCATTTCCAACTTCGGTAGCATGACAGCTTTTCGAAAAGATTAAAAAGATATCAGATATTGCAGGTTAAGATTTATTTCAGGTCATCCTGGAAGGCCAGCTGAAAGCATTTTGACAAGTCAGAGCAGGAAGTCACAGGCATATTTAACAACACAAAAAACAACTTCAACTCTGACACGAGGCTTTCTCAGAGAAAAAGTGTTGATCAGACCAGCTCTCAGATCCTCTTTACAGTGAAACAAGTGAAGACATATATATTTCCAGTATCAAATCTTCATGGTCTGAGACGTGTACAGTCAGGGGAAATTGCCATGGAGCACTAATTCAAGGAACAGTTTGTTGCCATATAAATAGCTTTTATTATTACTATTTTTTATTATTATTACAGACGACTCATTAGAACAGTCTCAATAAAATATGTGCACCAAAGCTTCTCAATGTTTGTGCTGACAACCAGTTAAATAAAACATAATTAATTGACAACAATAACCTTACTTATAATAATAATAATGTGATCATTTACTTCTGCCTTGATCCCAGGTACTTGTCTATCTTATATGAGTGAATTTATTCGAGTCTGAGTTTTGTTAAACAGTCGATTCTTGTTTTGATTTCTTGTGATGTTATGGATGTTTTTGATTCCTGTTTTCATCTCATGGTTTTCTTGGTATTAATTTTCTCTTTTAGGATTCTGTGTTTTGGTTCATGTTCTCACTGATTGTCAGTTTTTCTGTATAACGTAAGCTCTGCTCTTTATGAACTTTGGATTCCTGTTTTTTTCTATTATATTTCCAGTATCTCGAGCACGACTTCCTGGTTATTCCGAGTTCTGGTTACTGTTTAGTGTTTATGGAGTCTGGATGCCTGTTAAGATGAATTACTGTTATAATGTTTGGTGGTTGAATTTCTATTTTGAGCTTGTTAATTTTCATGAGTGTATTTGCCTTGTTTTTCTAAGTTTATGACTTTGTCCTCTAGTGTTTCCTTGTCTCTGTCCTCTTGTTTAGTCCAAGTCTTCTTATGTCCACATTTAGTTATGTGTCTTTGGGTTGTTTGTGGTTTCCTTTGATATACGTTTTCTGTAGTGTCTTGCCTTGAATTTTGCTTTCTGTCTGACTCCCATGATTGTCCTGACTGTGTGTACCTGTCCCTTATCCCTAACAGTCCTTGTGTTTATATATACTCTAGTCCTCCTTGTGTTCTTTTGTCCTGTTGGGTGACTCTCTGTGTGTGCTGTCCTTCCCTTACTCAGGTGTTTCCTGGTACTTTCTTGCATTACGGTCCACAGTTTTGTAGTTTAGGACTCTGATAATCCACAATAAAGTTTTACATTTCCTTTATTGCTCTGCCTGCAGTGTTCTGTCCTCAGGTCCTCTGCACGACATTCTACACACTAACTGTGACAACTGCATACTTCAAAAGCACCTTAAATTCGTGTTTATTTTGCAGCATTTTGGCTCATCTAGTCATTGGTGCATATAAGTTGCAAGATTTCTTTTCCCATAAACCATTACTGTCAGGGCTCTGCAGTATAACCATTGTGCATTAGCCTCAGAGAAAATCATCTGATTTGAACTTTCAAGTATATCATAATTGGTACTGCTTTTATGTGCTGTCTTGGGGCCAAGAGAGCATATAATACCAGTATGTGCGAACATCCTCTCTGCTTTTCATTTCCAAACCAAACCGTCTGCTTGTGGTCATTACAAATTCTGTCTTGGAGAGGAAGTGAATCCTTATCTGTGTATGATTAATACAAGTGCCATTTATACTATCTAGCCTGTACAAGGCAACAATCAGACTGAGAAATATGAAAACAAGAGGCACTCTGTATTACAACACTGTCTAGCAATCAAGAGACCGTCGATAGTTGATATGCATAAGTAAAACAGTCAATGTAAAGTGAATTGCAGAGGAATCATTCTCCCATATACATATCCATCAAACTACAAACTAAAATCCATGTTCAAAGTTGTTTGTTCTCTGAGATAAGAGACAATTCCCCAAGAATGTTTTTTTAGCCACTTTTGAGTGTAATCATTGTCAGACTGTCACAGTATTATCACAGCTGTCATTGAGAGACTTATAAGCAAACAACACTGAATATGGTGACAAAATAAATATCTCACAGCTTCTCAGAGGGATATCAAAAAACAATAACTACTGGAATGAAATCGCCAAACAGCTCAAGCAAACATCGGCTTGCTTCAGTCCACAGCAGTACGTCACAGTTTATCATTGCAAATTTAACAAATTAGTCATTTGTCACTACAAACTAAATCTTTATTTTATTTTTTGTATCGTATCCTTCAGCCTTTCTCTGTTTTGTGCTGCATAATCACTGTATCCCACAGGCTCTGTAACACATTACCACCATAATCATCCACACAGTATATGTATAAACAATGAGCAAACCATTTGTATCCCAGTCATGCCCTCACTAAGTTTAGTTCTGTATTTAATTAGAAACCTCATCATAACAAACACAAAAATGTCTAAATTCACACTTAGGTATATTCCTAACAGCTACCCCACAAATTTACATGACGGTAACAGTGGTGATGCATAATTTAATACACACTCCCAGGCTCTTACCTTTCCTTCATGACTCAGGTCCCTGACGGGCCCTTTATATACAAAGAAAAGGGAAAGAAGACATTCCTTCATCTTTACTGAAGTGTGCATTATGTCCAGAGATAGATTCAATGAGTAAGGTACAAAGGACTTGTATTAGGGGTTGGAATCACACAATCCCTCATAGTATGATACAATACCATAGCAATGAGGGATTTGGCAGTACACTGCAAGACCATCATCTACACCTGACATGCACTCACCGGCCAAGAATCAGAGTGCAGTAACCCTGCCATATTCAAATTGGCATGGTGAAACTGCTGATCTACTGGCCTTTTCCCATACAGCCATCTATAGTGTTTACAAAGAATGGTCCAAAAAAGAGAAACTAACCAATGAGCATGCAGTTCTCTGAGTGAAAATGTCTTGTTGATGCCATAAGTCAGAGGACAATAGTAAGACTGCTTCTAGCTGATAAGAAGCCAACAGTGACTCACACAAACACTCGTTACAAGCCAGGTATGCAGAAGAGCATCTCTAAATGTACTACAGCAGAAGACCACTCCAGGTGCCACTTCCTGTCAGTTTAAGAACAGGAAACTGAGGCATGAAAGCATGGATCCATCCTGCCTAGTATCAAGAGTTCGTGAGGATATTTTCTTGTCATACTTTGGGCCCCATTTGGGTACCAATTGAACATTATTTAAATGACACAACCAGCCTTGCTGAGCATGTACATCCCTTAATAATAATCTGTGATTTGATGAACCACTTTTTCCTAATCCGTTTGTTAAGTACCACTGAAAAGAATCAAGAAGTAGTGATCCTTCACCATTTACAGTCGATTCAACAACGTCTCATTTCAAAATGTCACTTCCTGAGATTATCAGGACACTTACTCAGCGCCGACATACCATCACATCAACAATTTACAACATTTTTTCTGACTCAAAGCTGAAAAAGTAAACAGAGCTATGTCTGCATTGCTGAGGGCATGCTGGAACATTTAGTGTTTGCATGGCCAGAGGCATGAGCACTGAGTGAGATTAGGCCGGATCCTTTATTACATTACATATTAAATGGCATTGCATTAGCGGTTGGCTATGATTGAGGCCAATTACATCTCCTCTTTTTATTCCCTTTCAAAACAGACACAATTTTATACTTGAAATGACAATCAAGTAATCAACTGAAGAGGGTTTTTTTCCCCTCATTCTTATCTTGATGTGTATCGTTGAAATTAAATGTAATCATTTAAAACATGATTTTAAATAGCAAACCATCTTCATTCAGACAAGGGTTTCATTTTTAAAAAAAAATCTCTTTCTAATAAGCCTGTAAATGCATTTCAAATAACCCTTCATGTACACTGAGTATAGGTGTGCCAGTATGAACAGGCAGTAGTGTTTACACCAGCTGTGTTTACACAGCAGTGGCAAAAAGTAAGGTCAGAGACTTGTAGCACTATTTTGATAATGACTTGAAATTGTTAGTGAAAGTGACCAAACCCAGCAGCATTTCCACAAGTATCCTCTTTAAGGGTCCTTAAGCCAGTGTGAAAGTTTTACATTTAGAACTGCGCAACTTTTATTCAGCACTAGTATACCCCAAGTGTGAGTCAGTATTCTGAGTATTGAGGGTATCTGTTATTTACACTTGAATCAAGTTCGTGGACATTACGGGTGTTTTCACTCCTGCACCGTTGAGTCTGTTTAAATTAAATGCTGGTTCGTTTTCTCCCTTAGTGCAGTTTGTTTGTGCAGATGTTAATGTGATAATGGCACTCAGGTGTGGATCAAAACAAGACGCTTTGGAGAAGGTGGTATGGGTCGAGTTCCAGATAAACTCCAGTGGGGTTTGTTTTTGGCATAAATGTGATCCAACTTTGATCCGATCCAACTACTGTGTGTATGCTGAAAGTTTGAGCTAAACACCTTCCTGTAGCCAGCTATGTGGCGCATTCTGGGATGCAGCAGAGCATTATAGACATGCACAAACTACACAAACTATAGCAACTAGCTGTAAAATTAACCAGTGGCTCACTTGGTATGTTGCCTTATTAACATTTAGGACAGAGGACTAGTGATGCTTTTGGATTTACTTGAATTTTCTCTGTGTGAAAAGAAAAGAAAACAAGAAAAAAACCCAGAAGTTTCCAAACTCCATACCAGAGTAAACAAATTGTAGGTATATAAATGCCTAAAATATCTGTAAATGGTTTAAACAGTATTTTCACAATTGCTTGTTACAGCATTTATCATAATAAAATGAATTATCCCTCATCATGTTAGTTATGTTTCTGAGGAGAACTTCTTTGAAGCAGGGCCAACAGAGTGGTGTGGCCAATAACTGATCTGAGATGCGTGCATTTAATAAAGTGCCTCTATCACTGACCAAAAAGACAAAACTTCCGTAGGCAACTCAACACAAATGAGTATGTACGCATGATATGAAGCAACACAATACCACACAAATAATAAAGCAAGAAAATAATAAAGCACAAAAGTGCTTTATTTACACAGAAACCCATAGATACAATCACACACACACACAGACACACACAAATTAATATATTTTTAACCTTTTTTTTCTTTACACTTTCATTTCCTTTATTTAAAGATGTAGAAATGTATTATAACCTCACAAAAATATATGACTGGCTGATGTAAAAAATATATATAAATTAAAAATAGTTTACCGCAAATGTGCACAAACAACTACTGATGACATAATCATCAAAGGGCATTGCTGTCGAATAAACACACAGGCAAACAAACACAGAAAGCTTAAGACCTACCAGGCTCCCGAGTTTAGACGATGAGGAGTTGTTTCTGTGTTTGAGCAGACCACATCCCTCCATGCCGGGGGCTTCTCTGTGGTTTCCATGGATACGAGGACCTCCAGCCCCCTCGGACGAGGAGCGCAGACGTCTTTCCATCCGCATCACCTCGTGGTAGGGGCTGGCACTGCTACACAGAGAGGCTGGAGGAAAGAATGAAACAAAGAGGATTACACAGTCAGACAGATGGAGAGAAATAATGAATTCAGGTGAAATTGTTATAACAGTGATTCCACAAGCATAGATGTAATCATGTTTTATTGTATTCCTAATGCAGTCAGCCCTATTTCCTGTTAGAGAAGGGCTTTTGTTTCATGAAACTAAATGACAATGTTTTTATATATTCAGCATTTTAAACGACATTCAATCTTCCATTTACGAAGCTTTTCAGCAATATTGCTTTTGGTCAAATACTATTTATTGTTTTTTAATAATCAGGTTTTGTCTGAGTTCCAACACCAAGATTGCTGTGTAACAATAAAACTAGACAATGAATGGGAAATTTCAGGGGAAATACTCTTCAGACAGATAAATGAAAGATTGTTATAATTGCTCTATTTTGGTCTCCTAGAAGATTGAAGTGAAAACAGAGAGACGATACCACATCCTGTCCGTGAGCAAGAGGAGACACACACACAAAAAAACAAGACTTTGCATGAGCCATTTTATCTTCCTTCTTTCTTGCTACACTTTCACACTGTTACCTGAACCTATACACGCGCAAACAAAAGGTAGGTAGGTCGGTAGTCTTCATGCAACACTAAGCAGACATGAGAACACTGATTGCGATGTCTTCTTGCATCTGTAACTACACATGGAGTTACAACACATGGGGGCCCTTATTGTAGCCTGTTCAAATGTTTGCAGAAAAATTCCTTTTTTGTAGAGTCAACAGATGAGCTTATCTGTCTCAGTGATAGTCTGTCTGTAGTTCTCACTGCCTGGAAGCCAGAAACTCAAAGTGTAAATCAATATTCAGCTACTTTCCTTCAGGAGGGATTGCAACATGCTGTGTGTGTCTGTGCATTGCTAAAATAGGCCATTAATACCATGTTACGTGTTTGCTTGCAGACAGTCCTTCAATCAAGCCATGTTTCGACTGCACAACAGCATACCTTGAACAGCTGCAATTATCAAGGTTACAGTCCTTCTAGAGTTTCTAACAGAAGAAAAAAAAGACATGGCAAATTGGGACTATCATCAAAGTTTAGCAATGCCCACATTTTATACAGGAAACGTGAATCTAAAACCTTGGTGTTTATGTTTTGAACATGGCTAAACCTTGGTGGATCAACAATTATAAATTTCTTATTAGTCTCTTCAGTTTCAACTGTGAAGGTAAGAAAACAGCAATTTAGCGGTACAGTGGTTAACACATTTGTCTCACAAGTGAAAGCTCCTCAGTTCGAGATCGGGAGGAAACACAAATCCAGTCAGAAGGGGACATAATGCCAGTACCAAGCCCGGATAAAAGAGAGGACTGAATCAGAAATGGCATCTGGCATAAAATTGTGTGAACCAAATCAAACGAGTGGATCCATCTGCTGTGGCGAAGAAAATAAGGGAGCAGCCAAAAGTGTCTGGTATGCAACTGACCTCTGATTCCTCATCAAACAGTTTAGACAGTCCTCCCAGTGAAACCTTGGACTTAATGTTTAAATGATTCATATCGTCTTCTCCTTTCACCTGGTCCCTTTAGGGCTCGCCACAGCAGATTGTCTGCTTTCATCTCACTCGATCTCTAGCATCCTATTCTGTCGCTTCTGTGGTCTTTCTCCTGTCCTCCTGCCTGGAAGCTCCATATTCAACATCCTGTGTCCAGTATATCCGCTATACTTCCTCTGCAAATGTCCCACCCCTCTAAACCTTGTCTCTCTAACTTTGTCTCTAAACCACTCAACCTGAGCTGTTCCTCATTTCTAATCTTTTCCATTGCGGTCAATCCTAACAAAAGTCTTAGCATCTTCAACTCGGCCTCCTGTCTTTTTTGTAAGTGCCACCATCTCCAAACCATACATCATACCAGGTCTCAGTACCATCTTGTAAACCTTTCTTTTCACTCTTGCAGCTATCCTTCTGTCACAAATCACCCCCGATAGTCGTCTCCACCCGCTCAACCCTTTCTTCCTCACCTCTCTTGAGCACTCTCAGTTGCTTCGGATGTTAAACACACGAATGTAAAGTCATCTACCTTCCCTATCTCCAAGTGTATCAGTATACCAACACACTTCTCCATTCATGAGACATCCTCTCACTTTTCAAAAACGTGTTAAACAATCTGGTTGAAATGTCCACTGCCCTCTCTCCTAGACATCTGTATACCTCCACAGGTATTCCTGTGTAAGAAACACCACAGATTCATGTTTTTAGTAACTAAAGTGAGGCAAGTAATTGTCAGAAATCCTAATAATGGGCTGAAGGTTTAAGCAGAATCATTTTGGAGGCTTTTTTTTGTTGTTACCAGAGAAAGTCTGGCAAGAAGAAAGTGTGCATTGTGTTGCAGCAGCTGGAAGTGAATTAAGAATAACATTAACAAATCAGCTTTATTTAAGAAAAACACTTTCAATATGACACTTACAGTTTCAGTCAGTCCACAGCTGCCGGTAATTTAATATACTAAAAGGATTTTTCCAGATTAACTGCCTGAACTGCTTCAAGAAGGACTGACAGCCACACGAGTTTCAAATCTGAATTGAAATTCATGTTGCCGATTTCCAGCTCTAATTCGTTTATTGTCTGGAAACATTCTCACTCCAAACTTTGAATTAGCAAACAATTTGGAAGCAAACAATGCAAAGACATTATGCTCCATATGTCAATACAAATCATCTTGTAGTCTGCAATCATCATCAAGTGGGAACAAGCTGTGAGACATGAGAATAATATCATTTTAAATCTCGATTATGCCAATTTACAGCACCTCCACTTATCAGCTTCCTGGGAGAATCTCTTTGATAGGCTTGGTAATGAACTCTCAAGATTTTTATTGGCATTCTAATTCACACTTGTACAATCACACATAGGGAAGTAATAAAAACCAAACAACACTGAAGTAGCAGGAGCATAGCATCACTTTAACTTCCTAATAAATGTTTACTGTCAAACTCATTTCAGCAGAGATGAATGTGGATCTTTTTTGATGAAAATGTAACAGTGACTTTATTAACAGCAATTTGTTCAGATCATACTTACAAATGAAACATCTCCAATAACACAATAATACTGTTGCCATAAATTCTTTCATGGAAAAACAACAATTTAGGATCCTACAATGACTCACATTCAATATGTTTGTATGCATCAGTATGTGAGGCAGGTCCACGACATGTTTGAGGACAGTGAGACAGTGATGAGGTGTACGGTAGGAGTGACAGATGAGGTCAAGGTGGGGGTGGGATTACATCAGGGATTGGCTCTGAGCCCTTTCTCGTTTGTAGTGGTAGCGCAGAACTTTCTATCGACTATAATGTTTGATGCGATCGCCCCGTGAGAGTAGGTATCAGGTGGAAGAGAAACAGGAGAGGTGGAGGTATGCTCTGGAAAGGAGGAATGAAAGTCAGAATACATGTCTGTGAATGAGGAGACGGGTGTAACAGTGACGATACAATGAGCAGAGGGGGTGAAGTCGGATGAGTTTAAATACCTTCGCCTCTCTCGTGCAAATCCGAAGCAACAAACGGTGCATAACAGAGGTGAAGAAAAGAGTGCAGCCAGGGTGGAATAGGGGTGATTTATGATAGAGGACAGCAGCAAGAGTCAAAGGTAAGGGCTAAGGTAAGATGGTAATAAGACCTGCTATGATGTACGCTATATTGCCAAAAGATTTTAATCACCCACCTAAATCACTGAATTCAGGTGTTTCAGTAACTTTTATAGTCACAGGTGTACAAAATCAAGCACCTAACCATACAGACTGCTTCTGAAAACCTTTGTGAAAGAATGGGTTGCTCCCAGGAGCTCAGTGAATTCCAGCCTATGCAACAAGTCCAGTGTTTCACAGTCAAATATTAGTGGTATTATAACAAAGTGGAAGTGATTGGGAACGACGATAACCCAGCCACAAAGTAGTAGGCGACATACAATCACAGAGTGGGGTCAGTGAATGCTGAGGTGCGTAGTGCGCAGACTCAGTTGCTACAAACCTTCCAAACTTAATGTGACCTTCAGATTATCTCAAGAACAGCATGTAGAAAGCTTCACGAAATGAGTGTCATATCATGATATCAATGATATCAATCAATACACCAATTCCAAACAAGACAAGCTCAGGCATGTCTGAGAGCAAGAGCCATGTGTCAGCCTCTGATGAGGATGATTTAGTACCAAATGTGTTTCGCCACTTGAGGCAAAAAAACACCGTCAAGCACAACCAGGCTAAGGACCCACACGAGGCGGAGATACTAGCAACTGGTCACGTGCAACCAATAGTAAACAAATGACTCCCCCAAGCATCGCTCGGTATGACAGGACGAGCAAACAGTGGAATGAAATTACTGATTCGGTTACACAGCAGAAAAGCAATCGACTTATACCGTGTCACCACTTTTGCACTATAATGCTGCTTCTGCTGGCACCTTGTGGCAACAGATTTACACTTTCAATTAGGTAGTCTGTCATCGCTGACAGTAACTCGCCGGAAAAGGAGGATAGAAAATGCCCTCATTTTGTTTGCAGTAATAAATGCTTCTCCCTGTCGCTGCAATTACAGATAAAATGTTGTTCAGTAGTTTTTTTTTTTCTATATCTTCTAAACTGTCATCAATATCATGATCGTAAGTTCCCTTAAAATATTGTGATATCATTTTGAGCCTTTTATTGCCAAACCCTATTCTGGTGTTTTTGGAAATGCCTTATCTGTTCAAGTCAGTACAGTGAGTCTGTGTGTTTAAGTCATAAAGTGTGGAAAGAAGTACAAGACAATAAAAGTGTCAGAGGTAACGAAGTGTATGTCTGAAGTTAAAGGCTTAGTTTCCAGCAAACATCATGTGTGTACATTTTTGAGTTGGTGTGTGTTTCTGTTACACCATGTGATCAACCCAGCTCTATGACTCGCACTGACCACATACGCTGTATATATTTGTATGCCTGTGGCTTTGGCTTTGCATGCAAGTCTGTGATTTACCTGCAAGTGTTTGCTTGAATTTCATACCTGCGTGCGGTTTCCTCAAGTGAGAGGGTCTGGGTTCATGGCAGCCGCAGAAGCTTCCTCTTTCTTGGAAAGATCGCGTGGTTCTTGCCCTCCTCTCCGACTGCTCAGGGTTAGAGTGGCAGCCCTCACTGCGCACAACGCACACCTCGCTCTCACTTGTGGTCTCTGTGTGGTAACCTGTCTTCCTCTCTAGGTCCAAGTCCTCCCTCTTCTCTGCTGACAACTCTTTCCTCGCTTCCTTCCTTTCCTCCTCCCTCTCCTTCCTCTCCTCCAGTGACTGTTCCTGCAGAGGTAGGCAGGGTACGGCCGTCTCAGGCTCCGAGACGGAAATGGCAGTCTCATAGTCTGTGTTGTTGGCTGTGCTGGTGTCCGGGAGTAAGGGTTTTTCAGTGCTTGATTGGGCAGGAGTGAAGAAAACCTGAGGAGAGGGCATTTTATTTAGTATGTGCAAAGTTCAAATTTCTCACTGGCAAGATAATGAAGCAAAAAGCTAACAGTTTACATAGAGAAGATCACCCTTCAGCTAGCATTTAAAAGGTGGATGTTTGTGTTCTCATGCACCAAAATGCGCATGTTTAGACAGCAAAATAATGCAGTCTTCACTCCTCTAAAGCCATAAAGGAAAGTGAATGGTTTCATTTTTTGAAGTTCCCTCAGCTGGCAGTAAAACAGAATAATATCTTTGAATAAATGCTTTGAAGGAGGAAAAGTTGTGAGCGTAAAGGTGTGAAATGCAAAGGGCAGAATTCAGACATGCACTAGTCTTCTTCTTCATGCCTAAGCTCTTTCAATAAAAGGATTTTTTATGCCAGGTGCTCAACTTTTATTCCATATTTCACACACTCCAAACAGTGGTCACAAATACTCGTCCTTTGTGCTTGATCTTGTTTTTTGTTTTTTTAACGGCAACTGCAGTTGTATTCCGAATTCCTGAAGCCCTAACATTCTTTTCTCTTTTAAAGTCTATTTGGTTACATGTAGACAGATTACTTAGTATTTAAACGTGGTGCGTTTTTATCATAAAAACTGTTATTTGTTATAAAACTCATTGTAAGTCTATACTGGTTAACCCCATCTGATTTTAAACCTTCTTCAATAAAACAAACATGATACCTGGGAGGTAGAGACAGCCACGCTGAAGTTTTCTGCAACAGGTGGATGATCGGTTGGAGCAGCTTCCGTATCCACCCCTGGTGCAGAGGCCGGTTCTGGTGCTGAACCCGATCCGGGGCTCGGAGCTGGCAGCGCATCTACTTCAGATACAGAGTCTTCAGTGATTGGAATGAACTCGGAAGGAGTGATCGCTGTTGTTCGGTCCTCTGATATCATAGGGGACTGGAGTGAGCTCTCACCACCAGCACCAAGTTCACCAGGCCAGGATCCTGGGGTGAGCCCTCCTGCCCCTGGAGTGATGGTAGTGGTGGTGCTGGGAGGCTCCAGCTTCACTTCAGGGGGCCTGTGATGATCAGATGTCCGGGAGAAGCGTTGGTGAGCTGAGAAAGACTTTGGCAGCAGCTGCTTCTTCTGGCGTGATGACCGTTTGTTGTTGTTACTGCCGCCACTGTAGTCATCGAGGATCCCGGAGTCATCGCCCTCGTTGGTTCCCGAGCTGCTGATGCAGTTGATGAAAACATTTCGATTGGTCGTAGAGGACGATGATGAAGCCTTGTCAAAGTCCTCAGTCTGAGAGCGTGTGATTTTCTTTTGCTTGTGGCTGCCAAATCCAAATGAGTGGCGTGACTTGGGCCGTCCGCCGCCATCGCTGAACCCCGTTGACACCGAAGGGCTTATTGCCTGCTGATTATTTCCGTTCGCATCAGTGCCCTGTGTCAGCGGCGGTGTGAGGTTGAGGTTGATAGGCTGGACGCGTGGATCGCTGTTCCGTTTACTTGCGAAGCTGAGAGACGGCGTGCGGAACAGGCTCCGTCGTTTCCCGGTGCTGCCGGAGCTGGAGTTGGTGCTGGAAGGCGAGGAGGTGTGGACGCCATTTCCCACTCCGCCTGAAGATGGAGAAGAGGGAAGGGACTCCTGCCTCTTGCTGCTGCTGCGGCGGAAGATTGGCAGGCGGGAAACAAGAGTTGATCGCCGTGAGCCTGATTCACCCATTTAAAAGCTGAGGCAGTGGGCCACTCTGAGAGAACAAGCAGAAAGAAACATTTAATAAATAAACCATTCATCAACTCCTGAATACTGCATGGCACGCACCACTTCTTCTCAGGTGCCAAACCCTTTTGTGGCAGCTAAGAACTCTCAAAGTCCCGTCCATTAACCCTTGGAGCACAATTTTATTTTTTTTAAAAAAAGGAGTGTGAGCACACAAACTGCTCACTTTACCCACTCTTAAAGTTCCTGCAGCATCTTTACCCATTCCGATACGGAAAAAGTGTCATACTTAAAAGATTTTTCCCAAAATCGGGCATGTGTAATGATTCCTTAAACCAAAACATTGTCGTTTACACCATTTCTCCTAGTGTCTATGTGTGAACTTTCTCTAATGGAAAGGTTTTATCAAACACCTGCCTCAAAAGAGCTCAAAAGAGGCAAAAACAGAATCTCATTTCACATTTATTCCATACAAATAAAGAGGTTATCAAGTCTGAATATACCCAGCATATTGAAGGGGCTTAGCTGAGGTGTACTTCTGTTTATTGTACATCAGTACATGGGAACAAAGACGGATCTAACACTCTCACAAAGATGTGAGATCTCACAGAATGAGAGGCAGTATTTTTCATTTGGTAAAGCAGGTATTCTGGCTGTAAAAGGTCTTTTTGTCTGTCATCAGCCTGTCAGATAACATTCGGCGCTAGCAGCAGTCGATGTTCATCTGTTGAACCACATCAGTTCGGGGCTTGCTAAATGTCTGAAGACAGGAGTGGTGAAGGGGTGAAAGACTTTAAAATAGTTCAATTATTTTTTTAAATGAGAATTTTATTGTTTCTCTGTAGCACAAAAGGGGATTAAACTAACAAGAAAATCAAAAAATAACATCTGTTTCTTTGCATCGGCTACTGGACAAATAGTTTTTTTAAAACATCAATACTAGTTGAGAACTTCACTCGTAGCGCATCCCTACTTTGAGGTCATCTGGCGTGTCTCACAAAAAAAATGTTGCTCTGATACATCTCATATTTCATGAGATCAAACAGTAAAAAAGGCTCTTCATTGGCCCAAAATGTCATTTTCACTTGGAAGTGCATGTAAAGAGAGTCTTTACATGACTATTATTAGATCTGCTATGAGACCTGGAGGGTCGATTTCTGTTTAACATGTCACACATTACAATTAACATTTACTTGACAACTAAATTGTGCGGACAGACCTAACCCACGGGGAGAGCCAGACAAACACAGAATAGAAGGAAGTGAAGGAGAAAGAGTTACAAATCATCCTAACCGCTCTTTCAGGGGTTTTTTTTGTATGGATGTACTAGAAAAAGATCAAATCTTAGCACAGTTATTTACAGGTACAGTAAGTTTTTTTTTTTAGGTTATTTGATTTAAAAAAAGCGTTGTACTCATAAATATACACTCCCCTCTGATAAACAGTTTGATTATGTTCTCACATCATATGAGACTTTATCCACTTTAAAACAACTTTCATTAACAGAGACTAACAGGGGCTAACAGGGGCTAACAGCAGCTAACAGCAGCTAACAGAGGCTTTTCTGTGCTTACCAACAGAAAAGTTCAGCATATCCTCAAAGCTCACCTCGGTATCGCAGAAGCAAGCTTCGCTTAATTGTTTATCCTACAGTGACCACCGTAGCTAGGAATATGCACTTGAATTAAGAGGGGTAAGGAAATGACGTCCAGTACCACTTTCAGCCATACGCCATATAGCTGCAATGACCTGTGACTCTTTGGTGGTTCACTGTTTGTGTTCCCCTTACCTTTCTCCCCTCTTTACTACTGCACTATTAAATAAAGGAAAAAAACGCCCCAAAGAGAATTATGGATTCATAGATTTTATGCACTGAACCTCTAAGTGTTTGCAGTGGTGCAGATTATCCATACATTAAAAACTACTATGCTGCTTTCACAAGCACCAATAAATCAGCCACTGACTGAAAGCACAACATGGACAAGAATAAAATAGGAAAGACCAGAATTTTGGAAAAAATATAACAGCACCACTACAACTCATGGCCAACCATAACTTCCTGGCCTACAGCTCACCCTCTCACCTGCACTGGCTGTTGAGAACACAAAATTAGAGCATCAGCCTAAAACAATGCTCCTCACAAAGAGTGAGTCTCTGCGTAAACACAATGCCCCACTGCTAGTAGGAACTGACTAAAGTTCCCCTTTTTGAGTCATAAAGGAAGGCTTTCATTTCAGCAAATACTCCTGTCATTGTTTTTTTTGCACTCAGTAAGCGTAACAGTGACTATGCAGTCCCTGTGCTGTTGAAGAGCCGACCTCTCTAAGAGCTCCTGAAGTGTTTTGTTTTCAATCTCTGCCTAATAAGCTTACATTAACACTCTCCACTCTGAAGTGGCGTATTATTAGTGTCACCTACCTGAAAGTAAATGTGCTCATATTCTAAATGTGATGCAAATTTTAAATTACAACTTAACTCAATGCAATGTATAAAACGGGAAAGGAAGAGAGAGAGGAAGTCAATAAATAGTACTGCCAAACAATGGCATTAATATCACAGGCAAAACAACTCATCATACACGCATTTGGCTAGGGTCTGTCCTCGATCACGTCAAGCTGTTTGTGCAAGTCAAGACAGAGCGGGTCACCAGCCGTATCAAAGACTTCCTTCTCAGATTAGCCAACAGTTTAGTCGCTTTAGATTTTCAACCCACCACACAGCCATTTGACCTGGTCATAGTACTCTGGGCTAACCGATTAAGACAACCAATTAGACAGATTAAATCAGATTGAGAATGCCTCTCTCATTTAACAATAAGGGCAAATAACAACCTGTTGTCAGACTTTACAGGGGCGAAAATGTCAAATATACACTCACTCAATACTACCTTTGGAAGCATTGTTTTGTTATAATCATGCTGTCATCTATAATCTAACACAAAATTACATTATAGGCTAAAAAAGAGCTAACAGACACTCAGGGATCTGCCTGACTTCATCACTGCTAAGTAACTGCTCATAAAGCGAGGCTACCTCCAAAAAGAGAAGCAAAACTTCACCTAATCTGAGTTCCCCTTTGCTTTGCAATTAGTCTCAGAGCCGCTGAGCTGAATGCAAAGTGTTCCTTTTGCTGTGAGCTGGCGTTGCTTCTATATAACTGTCCACTTAGATGTTCGCTGAAATCAAGAATTACTTGAATTGGAGAAGAAAGATTTCTAAGCACGTTTCTCGATCCCTAGCTCTAGTTTTCCCACATTAAACACATGCTAGGTTAAGTTTTCTGTCATTGTAGCCTTAACAGAGACCACAATGGCTGCCTAGTGCTCCTAATATTCAGGAAGGTTTGAATACAGAAGCAGAGTTCCCCTCCGTGTAACAATAGTGATATATTAATATCACAATCCTCAAATAAACCGAAACAGAATGAAGAATTTTATTCATGCAGCACTCTACGGTTTTTGGCATCTTATCGACACACCCTACAACAATAGTTAATAATCAGCAGACAATGCCACAAAGACAGCCTCCCATCTCAGAGTAATTTTACACTGATACTGTACACGATTATCTGTCGGTTTGAAATAATAGGTGTGTATAGGGTGTGAAAAATGGGTGTTTCCTATAAAACAGGTTCTGGGTGCGATAATTTTAAAAACCATAACCACATGTTAGAGTTAATGCAAACCATACTCTTCTATTCCATGTAATGAAAGATTGCAGGGAAGGAGTGCTATTTGAAAAGCGTGTTTTCATAGAAGGAGTAAGCTGGCTGCAATGCTGCTGTAGACAGTGTTATCAAAGGAAAACATTCCCACATTTTTAAGCAAATACCTCCATGCTAAAACACATAAATACTACTGGATACTATACTACTGGATTTGTACTACAAGCTATAGTGCTACATTATAAATAATGTAGCAATACATCCAAGGTTATAACTAGACTTTTATCAGTCTATCTCATCTAGCTTCTTCTGTCTGTCTGTGTTGATGATATTTAATAAACGCACACACCTCTTTCCCACAAGCCAGGGCATGTGGACAAAACAAAAAGCAATCTTAAGCAATAGGATGGCAATTTAACCATGAATGGAACTGAGAACTGTAATCCGTCACCATTGCTAGAGTGAATGGATGATAAGTAAAGTGCAGTCTGCAAACACATCCTAACATAAACTAAGCAACTTGTTATATAAACGTCAGCCTGATATTTGGATAGTATATGTTTAAATAGGGAAAACCTGTGAGTGTATCGTGGATCGAATGCAAACTCAAATAAGCATGTGGATGGTTCTTAAGAGCAACTACGTTTTTTTTAAATCACAGCAGAAATAACATTAGGGAGAAACAGGATACATATAGGAAACTTCAAGGAGATAAATTAATGAAGCATAGAAGTAATATGTAAGCAAATAGACGAAATAGCCAGCGACAGAATGATGTTATAACTGTGTCACTCACCAGGAACTTATAACACTTTAATAACCCTGTGATATCCAGCAGTTCAGCCATGATGAACACACACTACTGCATTATTATTAAAAACCCTAATTCACAGGTTTTATAGGGGTGTGATACACTGCACCGGGATCACTGAAGTCGCAATCACAAAATACTGTTGTAAACAGTGTTGCACGTCATGCCAAAATAACCATTTCTCCATCTACCAGCACAGACCATCGCTGTGTGCCAACCACGCACAATAATAAGGCTTCTATTAACGTGAAGCAGCG
The DNA here is from genome assembly GCA_015106755.1 of Etia nguti. Taxonomy (NCBI): domain Eukaryota; kingdom Metazoa; phylum Chordata; class Actinopteri; order Cichliformes; family Cichlidae; genus Etia; species Etia nguti. Next base: position 72,377 of record VUQG01020057.1, read on the forward strand.
ATGTTAGATAACCCTGAGGCCACAGGAGGCATTTCACAACTGTTTTCATGAGCTCCAGCAATGAATACTGCGGTCCTTTAAGCTTCTGCTGAATTACATGGTTCTTAGATCTGCAGGATCTGCTGCTGCTGCTGATGATGATGATGATGTGGGGCTCAAAATCACAACAATGAATGGGCCTCGGCGTCTGTAGTTACAGTTTAACCTGCACTTCTCACAACTGCTCAGAGGACCCTGCTTATTTATTATTCTGCCCGTGAATCAGCCTGCAGCTGGTTATGATTTTAAACTATTTGCACTAGATACGAATTGTGGATGTAAATGAGTGCAGCCAGCAGGTCCTCAGCGGGGCGCCGACAACTGTCAAAGCGAAAACGTCAACAACGCTCTGAAGCCTTGTGAAGCCCTAAATCCCGACTAGCTAACCGAGACCGGGAGACTGAAGTGCTGGCGCTAATCGCCACTACGACGTTGAATCGGTAAAGCAGTGTGAATCGCTTTCTTTACTCCGCAAAGGTCAGCGGTGTCCGGAGGAAATACAGCGGCAGGCTCCGTCCGGTGGTTCCAGTCAGGCTGGCTAGCAGGTAGCGGACAAACACACAAATGTGCGTATTTTACCTTCAGAAGAATCCCGGAGTCTCCACCGAGGGCCCCCCGGCGCACAAACAGATGGATATACCTTCGCTTTGTGCCCATACGAGTTATTATAACCTACATGAATAAGAATATCTGGGATAGGTAGCACCTTGTGTTGCACTGACGCCAATATGACACCTCAGTGACGTGGAGTCGCCCTTTCCTCGTTCGTCTCTTCCGCGTTGCAACGACGGGCAGCGAGCGTGGACAACGTGACGTCCGTACTCCTCCTCCTCCTCCTCCAATACCCTCACAGACGAGCATCCTCCTGCAGGTGGATGATTGGACGATTCAGTCTTTCTCTGGCGAATTCAACCACAAAATAAAAAAAGAAAAGAATCCTGATGTGTGCCATTATAGTCAGAAACCACTAAATACCGGGATTGCAGAATGCTGTTTTGGTTTCCTAAATGACTACTTGTTATTTTTTTGTGCTAAAATGAGTAGGCTGTGGTTTATTTTTTTTAATTTCATTATTGCTAACACATGGGAATTGGAGTATCACTGCACAGATAAGACAAAAGAAAAGACTGAAAAAAGAATAATGCACGATGTTTACAAAATAAAGCATTTCAAAATGAGGATAAAGGCCACTAAAAATATATTTTCAGTATATCTTTGGATACAGCCCTGCTTGAAAATTCAGAAGTGAAACTGTTACATACTGGAGAATGAGCTGATCAATAGTTATTATCACGGGTGGGCCAAAATGTGCAGGTTATCAAAAGGATTCACACATGCTGGCTCTGATACATACCTCCTAGTACTGGGTCAGACCATTTGTTACCTTCAGAGCTGCTTTAATTCCTTGTGGTGTAGCTTTAACAAGGTGCTGGAAACATTCCTCAGAGATTTTGGTCCATACCGACATGATAGCAGCGCACAGTTGCTGCAGATCTGTCGGCTGCACATGCATGATGGTAATCTCCCGTTCCACCACATTCCAAAGGCGCTCTGTTGGACTGAGATCTGGCGACTGTGGAGGCCATTCGAGTGCAGCGACCTCAATTTCATTTCAAGAAACCAGTTTTGAGTTTGTGTCACAAAGCTCAGATTAAATGTACACATCAGAAAATGGTTAAAATGTGGTCATAACGAGGTGAATATTGTCAGCAATAACACTGATAAGACTGTGGTGTCTAAATGATGTTTAGCTGATACTAAGGGCCCAAAGTGGACCAAGAAACCCCACCACAACCAGTCTGATGCACCCAGAGTTTCAAGTTTACATCATATTCTGGCCCTACCATCCAAATGCTGTGGTTCAGTCTCAAATGTTCATTGCAATGCACGGTATATCTAGACTACAAGCATACTGCAAACAAGATTTTATGTTAAAGTATGAAGACTTAACTGTAACAGGGCTTGTGATGATGCTGAAGAACATTTTAAGTCTGGTAACTGGGACAGTGTTCGATTCATTCAGCAGGTGTGGTATGCACAAAAGCAACCACACAACTGTACAAATACATAAACAAGATCACAAGAAAAAAATGCTTTTAAAAACACTACTTTTATTTCATGAAATCTCCACACAGGAAATTAAAGTGTAGCCTTTACATGAATCGGAGCAAAGAACTATATCGACACATTTTTAACATGGTACACACAGTAATCCACCATTTACACACCACATACAGTTCTCTAAAGAAATGCACTGTCACCGATATACAGGTTAGAAAAATCAACATTTACTTTGCATCAAGCTAAAGCCCATTTTTTAAAAACCACAAAAGTAACCTAGAAAATGTTAGCAGTGCAAATTGTTTTTAAACAGGCTTTTCGTGTCTTCAGTGTTCTCTTCAGTTCTGCAGCCCATTCAGTAATAATATTGCACACCCTTTATACACACACACACCTGCAGAGCCAAACATTTGCTGACATGCTACAGATTTTTAAAGTGCTAGCTTGGAATTAAATTGAGAGCCAGCCTGCAAAAATATTTGGTTCTAAGTTCATAAGTAAAAAGAACAAAACAAAGAAAATCTTATTTAGGATGCAGTTTAATTTAGAGTCAGCTGTGGTATTGAGATTACAGGTCTTGTATCAGGATGCTATACACTACATGAGTGTGCTGTGACCCCCAAGTGGAACAAATAAGTACTCAGGAAAAACTAAGAACCTGAAGACATTCAGTTTGTTTTGTGATTAAGAATACATTCTGTGATGGAAATAAGACAAAAACTGCACTGCCAATTCATAAATGCATAGAAGTGTTTTACAAAGATGTTGAGGACTCAAGTGAAAACAAACATGTAAAAGGGGGGGAAAAATTTAAAAAAAACATCGCAACAGAGAAATTAAATATTTCATCTTGAGACTAAACATTTCTATCCAGATAAAATTTCATGTTTTTAAAGCCCAAAACAAGAATGTCTCCCAAAAAAGGCAACAGAACCAGGTAACATCTGCTTACAGTAATTTCCATTAAAAGTGATCTACAAGCAAAACACCAACTGATTATATGAACATTTGTATACTTTATTTCACCCCAAATAATATATTCTGGATTAATCTGTACATGGAATTTAAAAAGCAAAACACAAGAAATCAGCTTATTACATGACATGAAAGAGAAGGCAGATAGTGCACTGTTAGGTGTACAGCTGTAAATCAAATCAAACTAGTTTCTGTAAGGAAAGGTACAGTAGTTAAGGTTTTCCAGGCCTGATGGACAGAGGTAGGTAGCATTGAGCCTCAATCGAGGCCAGAAACCTGAGAAAACGCACACACACCGATCACCCTAACCCTCCAGAAATCAAAATATATATACACATGTACAAGCAAACCCAGGTGCAACCACATACAGTATGCGTGTATACAAAAAACAAATGTGGTTTCCTATTGAACAGTCTAGTGTGCTCTTATAAATCGGAGCCGATTCAATCAAAACCAATCAGCCACTCTGGCGTCAGATAGCGACATGCTACACTTGCAAGGTTGACAGCATAGCTACTAAACAGTGTGATTTGTGATAGCACTTTTTGTAAGAACCTGAAGAGCTAGGTTTGTTTTTTTTCTGAAACTAAAGGCTGTGAGGCCACAAAGATGTGTGTTGCAATCAAGTCAGCACCAGAACCAAAAAAGCTTTGGCTAATATGCTTTATTTCCACCAAAGCAGCGCCTAGTCTACAACGAGCTCCATGCCTTTGAGTTAGACAGTGCTGCTGGGTCCTAAAAGCTAGCCCCAAGTTTGGATCCATAGTAAGTGGCTACAAAAGGCACTACTGCAAGAAATTTAGGTGATTCACAGATGCAGCCTGAAAAAAAACCTCCCAACTTTTATGTAATGCCATGCAACATCTGCATCAAACCTGTCAAAACCTATGCTGGTTCTCAAAAGCACCAAAGTAGAACTGGCACTGCGTCAGTGGTGAAAAGCCTTTTGTGACTTTGCAGCTGTCAAAACAGACCTCAGTAAGTACCTGGTGTTCTGATACTTTGACAGTTTTTATGGTGTTTAAAGTCAAATTGTGCTATGCAACAGAAGTGAAAGCAAAAAAAACAAAACAACTGGAAACACAAAAAGTCTCAAATCACAGTAAGTACTCCAGGGTTTATATCTGTTAGTCAAGGTAGCTGTGAGAGTGTACTGATAGCTGTATATCGGCAACGTTTACGCTAACTAGGTAGTGATCCAGCTGTGAAGCCAAAAATTAATGTGCAAGACTCATTTTATTGTGCAAAAACAGCTAAACATAACTGTGTGAAGAGGAGTAGCGTTTGTGATAAAGAGTAAATAAGTCCTAATACCTATGAGACCAGTGTCTGATCCAAGTGTACCTACACTAAATCCTCACATCCAGTATTTATAATTCTTTTGCAATGTCAACATTGCTTGCTAGAGAAAACTAATTTATCCCTTTCCTAAAAAAAAAAAAAAATTAAAAAAAATCAAAAAAATAAAAAAGAAGAAGAAGAAAAAAAAGGCACAAAAGGCGCTAACTTCAATTGGCTACAAGGCTCTCAGGTCCACTAAGAATATATCTACACCTATGCTGCTACCTTAACACAAATGGTTACAGAAAACAAGCAAATACAAACAGCCCACTAATTTAAACGCACACTATTTAAACCGAAATCAGAGAAAAAGAAAAAGAAAAATAAAAAAATAAAAAAAAAATAAAAAAAAGGAAAGTAAGATTGAAGGCATTTAATGTTAAAAGATTCAGTTTGGAGAGTTCATCATAAAACCAGGTCCAATACAATTACCAGATACAGAGACTTTGGTATATAGAGAAGACCTTTTACATCTATACCGACTACCGAAGACCTCTGTATGCGGACACTGATATTCAGCGTCATTATCTTAGTGTGGGTAATACATTATACATGCCAACACTGAAAAACAGGCTAGTCCCTGGCAGGAATCCCATTTCCACATTAGGACCAAGTGCCCTAATCACATCTTCCTGATTTGACCTTCAAAAATGGTCTGAATTGTATTCCATCACCCTGTCAATAAAACCTGCTCTTCCCAGAACACGCTAAAGATGAAATGGATTCCAGTCCTAATGCTCTCCTCAGAAGGCCAGTCTCTTACTGGCAAGGAACTCTTCCAGCTGAACCTTGCCGCTGCCCATGAGGCCAAAAGCCGGATACATTGTTCCCGAACAATCCACCTGCCTCTCGTAAAGGCACCTCATGGTGTCGGCATCGTAAAAATACACTCGGCACGCGTCATAATCTAGGCATACGCCCAAGCGCTGGGGCATAGGAAGCATGCGGTTGCTGGGGTCAGCTGACTGTGCGTTCGCTGTGGAAGAGCTGGACGATGAAGAAGCCTTAGGGATGATCAGTTTGCCCATGCCCAAGGTGAGAAGGGTGAAGGGTTGGGAGAGCTCATAGCACGCATCTTCACTGCCGCTGTCGTGCCCGCTGTCATGGTCATACCTGGTAAAAGGAAGGTAGCGGTAAAGATTTGTTTTGCACTTGGAAAATTTATGCAGAGCTTTATTATTAGAAGAACATATGAATCTCAGGCACTTGATTTGGAGGAAACATCTAAGCACTGTACGGACGCTGCCCAGTCCTGATCAATTTGCATGCATCACATAATTACCATAGAAGTCAAATTTATTTGCACTATATAATGTTCTCCTTTACATGGGTTAATTTGCTGAGAAGGCCAGGCTTTGTCTGAATAAGCTCTTTAAGAGTTTATACTGGTTCTGTTACATCACAGGATTAGGTATGGCTCAAATACACTTGGCGCTATACTTTGTTATGGTTAGATTTGTCACCTGTAGACCACATGCCTATAGATTATAAGAAAACATGAGGGGGGCATGTAGCTGCACATACCGTGGGCTGCTGGTATCTCTCGGATTGTGAAACCATTCAATCAGCTTTGTGTCAGAGGCCACGCCAACTTTAACCATGTAGGAGTATGGTTCCACCTTAAAGGCCCAGTAATGTCTGCGAAAACAAAAAGTGCATTTTTTCCCACTGCAGAACAGGAGGTTATGATGACCAGTTTTGCCCATTCATTCACTGATGGGCTCATTTGTACTAAACCTGGGAACTGGTAGAAAAATCTTACAATTAAACATACTTTGCACTGACGAAACAAAATCTACTGCTCAGTGAGATTTTTGTATCAAGTCCCAGTGTTGGTTGTTTGCGTATTGCATACCTTCCCTGAGAGATGCCCGTATCCCCAATTATGTAATCTAGTCCGATGTAGCTGCCTGTCTGCACACGTTCGGCTGCCAGCAGGAAGGCCATGCCGGCTACGCTCTCCACAGTATCCCGTCTCTTATTTAGAATGAGCCTCTCTGTGCTGAATCCACACTTGTCATTGAACAGGAAACCAAACACTGCGTGCAAAAATACAGAATGGAAGAATGACATAAGTGGGACATTTAATAAAAATTTAAAAAAAAAAA